>JBBPTO010000157.1:0-45859 GCA_038094155.1 Pulveroboletus cf. aberrans | reverse complement strand
ATCCACCAAAGGACAGTCTTGTCCTCTTGGTGTTTCCTCAGCATCAAAGTCGTCGACTCATTCTCCCCTTTCCTCTCTAATTGTCTATTGAGCGACCTAGAGCCTTTAGTGGTTCTGAGTTGTTTCAACACCTATTGAAATTGACATCCTGTTGAAATCAAGATAGACATTCATTCTGATGTCGTACCCCTCCAAGAGGAGACTTCTCAATGAGAACTGGTTATACAACTGAGACCCACAAATGAAAAAGAAGACATGGAAACCATGTATGGGAACCAATGGATGAGAATCCACCTGTCTGCCACTATAAGCAAGAATAAACCCAGACAATTTAAAAATATACTCAAGCTTCCTAAGGATCAACAACACCTCTAAAAAGCTGCTATGAATGAAGAGTACCAATTCCTCATACTGTTACAATTGGCCCCTTTTTCCTCCTATTGCTTACATATGCACAGGTGTTGGTCCTGATCTGGATGTTCTTTTCTTTTCATCGCTGACTATGATACCCTGACACATTGTTCAACTTCCATTGCATTCTACACGATCCCATTTGCTTTGTCAGCGATTTCATCCTTACCTATATAAATCCGTTGCTCTGTACTACCATGGACAAGCTAGACCTCCCTTTTGTGTACCTCAATACACTGGGTCTTCGCTCCCTCTACAGTTAGTCCTAAGTCCCTTGTCAGGAAACTCCCTCTGCTCTTTGAGACTTTGTAGTGCTCTTGAGGCTATGCTATTCTAAGGGATACCTCTTGTTCACCTTGAGATGATCGATTTCAGAGAAAGTCTTCTCTTTGATGCTCGATCATTGAAATACGACAAGCAGAAAGCCTTGTTCTCCTAGAACCCTCGTACTTTATCCTCATAGAATGCCCAGCCACGTTCTCTTTCATCCTAGCATTTCTAGACCCTCTTTAAGGGCTACACCTATCTTTACCTGGGGTAGTCATAACAAAAGGTCTAGCTTATCCACCAGCTACCACCTGGTAAGCCACCATTCCTCCCAGACCCCTTCTCAATACTTGTTGGCACTCCCACCCCAATGAACCCTCTGATTCTGAGTTGCTTCCTCACAACCGGACCCCCTCTAATGAAGACAACTTCCTACCCACTGAGGAGGATACTCAAGTCGCCCTCAACTTAGCTCACCACCTCTCCCATTCTGCATCCATTTCTTGGGTGCTGACTCCCCCATTGCCAACACCCCAGCTGCAGTCCAGAAGAATTTTCTTCCCTGGCAACCTCCTTGATCCACCTGAACCACAGGAAGTCATCCAGGCATACAAAGCAATGTCCTCTTCCAAGCCCACAGAGCTCAAGCTTAACCCCCCCACTACCTTTGATGGCAACACTGCCAGCTCTCAAGACTGGTTAGATGTTGTCGCAACCTACCACCTAGCCAACTCTGATGTCTAGTGCACTGATGACAAGAAGGTCACCTTTGTGCTCTTGTTCATGACCCTCAGGTCAGCTCAGGTCTGGGCCAAAACCTTCAGAAGGAAGGCAGTCACAGACAATTCTTTTGGGAAATGGTCCAACTTTGAAGAAAAGTTCAAGAAGTCCTTCATCAGAGAAGATGAAGCAGCTGATGCCCTGGCCTGGCTATCCTCTGCCCATATGAACAAAGATAAGAAAGGATAATGGACCCTCTCCATCATAGACTTCAATGCCAAGTTTCAAGCTCTTGCTGCCAGACTCTCAGCAACCAATGACGTTCTTATCTCCTTCTATCAACTAGCCACCACCACACCACTCTCCATCCAGTTCCTCACCATGGAAACTGTCCCTAGCAAATTGATGATTGGTACAAATGTGCCATCTCATTTTAGAAACAATGGGAAAGAACCTCCCTAATCCAAGAAGCAAGAAAAGGGAAGACTACCCCCTCCTACACTTATGCCACCCCAAGCCCTAGACCCTCTTGAGACCCCGATGCCATGGATGTTGACACCATATCCACCCCTCACCCCCAGAAGCTTACCCCTGAAGAAAGGGAATGCTGCCATAAAAGAAACCTCTGTTTCAAATGCTGGAAATCTGGACACTCTGCATTTAAATGCAATGTCACCTTTGATGATGCCCCCAAGCCTTCCATCAAAAAGATGATGAAGAAAGACCCTGAAGACCTCCCCATGTTAAAAGAATGTGAGGAAGATGACAAAGAAGTGGTTGGAAGGACCACCCACTTTTGCTCCCAGAATTTTTAGAATGGAGGACAGCCTCAATGTCTGCCACCTCCTACCCTGTATGTGCACCTATAACTGTATCTCATATGATGAAATCTATGCAGATTCCCATTGAACTCATCATACCTTCACACACACTCAAAATCATCGAATCTCGTGCCCTGATTGATAGCAGCACAGATAGCAACTGCATTGACTGGGGGTTTGTTAGGAAGAACAAACTTTCCATGTCCTGACTTGAGAAACCATTCCAAGTCTGCAACCTCAACATGTCATCTAATAAAAAAGGTAAAGTGTTGTTCTCCACCATGCTCTTTGTCAACATTGAGGGAATCGCCAAAAAGGTCCTTATCTATGTCATGGACTGTGGACAACAGAACATCATCCTTGGATCACCTTGATTGAAGGCAGTCAACCCCCTCATGGACTGGTCAAAACAGACCTGCACCATCTCCGAATCCCTCAATGAGTCGAAAGACTTGTACCAAGAACATGTCACTGACCTTGAACAGCACAACATGTTTTACCCCACCACTGCTCCAAAGGAGACTATGGTTCACCAAGTTTATGAAAAAAGGCTCTTTGACTGGCTTCAAAAGGAAGGACAATCTGAACTCATTAGTATTACCAAGGAATATGCAGACCTTCACTGGGTAGCCCATTTTGGGACCTGCTTTGCCCCCTGTGGCAGCCTCAGACACCAGAGGTTTGTCAACAAAGTCACCACCACCACCAAACTTGCAGCTGCAGCTGACAAAGTCAAATCCAAGACCATGTTACCCCTGGAATATATCGAATTTTCAGATGTCTTCATGAAGGAAGCATCTGATCATGTTTCCCCATCACACCCTTATGATCACGAGATCCATCTTGATGATTCCTTTGTCTCAAAAGTAGGGAAAATCTACCCACTGTCCCTGTATAAACAAAAGGCCACTGAAGACTTTATCCAAGAGAATCTTGACTGTGGAAAAATCTGCCCCTCAAACTCTTCCCAAGCTGTACCCTTCATCATCATCAAAATGAAGGACGGCAAACTCTGCCCCTGCCAAGACTATCATTACCTGAATGAACACACCATTCGGGATGCATACTCCCTCCCCCTCATCTCTAATCTCATTGATAAACTGAAAGACACGAATGTCTTCACCAAGTTCAATGTCTGATGGGGGTACAATAATATTAGAATCAAGGATGGTGACCAATGGAAGGCCACCTTCATCACCCACAAAGGCCTGTTTGAACCCCTTATCATGTTCTTTAGACTTACAAACTCCCCTGCCAAGTTCCAATGATTCATGAATGACTTGTTTAGAGACATGATTACCAAAGGATGGCTCATCATCTACATGGACAACCTCCTCATCTTCTTCCCAGACTCTGGACTCCATGAGGAGTGAACCAAGTGCATCCTGCAAAAGATGCAACAGCTCAACTTCATTTAAAACTCGAAAACTGCACCTTCGCTGTGTTCAAAGTAGAATACCTTGGAATAATTGTGAAACCCGGACAGATCACTATGGATCCTGTCAAGCTTGATGGAATTGCCACTTGGCCTACCCCAACAAAATTCAAAGATGTTCACTCCTTCCTCAGATTCACCAACTTCTATTGGTGATTCATAAACAATTATTCCTCCATCACTCATCCCCTGATAGATCTTGTGAAGAAGAATCATTCTTGGGACTGGACCCCTGCATGCCAGAAATCCTTTGATGAGCTGAAGATTATTTTCCTATTGAAACCCATTCTCCATCTCCCCAACACCTCCTGACCCTTCACCATCATGACTGATGCATCAAAATTTGCCACTGGGGTGATCCTACTCCAAACTGATGATAATGGAGACTGGCACCCCTGCTCCTACCTCTCACAATCATTCTCCCCTGCTGAGAGGAATTATGACATCTGTGATTGCAAAATCCTCACAATAATTCGAGCTCTGAAGGCCTGGAGTCACTACCTCTCAGGATCTCCTTTCCCTCTCCAGGCATTCACTGACCACAAGAACCTGACATACTTCCACCAACCCCAGAATCTGAATTGTCAACAAGTACAATGGCTTCTTGACCTTGCAGACTTTGATCTGAAAATGGTCCACATCCCTGGATCCCAGCTTGCCACCCCAGATGCTTTCTTCTACCACCCTGACCTCATTGTCAATGAAGAGGACAATGCAGGAACAACCCTGCTCTCAGATTCCCTCTTCATCAACCTTATTGACTCTTCATTAGCAGGCAAACTTGCCTCTTCTTCATCCTCAGATCCCCTTATTCTCCAAGCTCTCCAAGCCCTACAAGGAGTGGTACCCCCTGCATTTCATTCTCATCTCTTAGACTGGTCTTACTCTGAAAGAGTTCTTTCTTATAAAGGATGTATCTATGTTTCCCCCACTGACAACCTCTGACATGAGGTGCTCACTTGTTGCCATAATCATGAAACCGCCAGACATCCTGGATACCTGAAAACATGTCAACTCATCTCTGCTGAGTTCTGGTGGCCTGGACTTGCCCAATATGTAAGGAAGTACATAGAAGGCTGTGCCATTTGCCAACAAAACAAGGCAAACACCCATTCCACCATTCCCCCACTGACACTGATCAGATCCTCATGCACTTGCCCATTCCAACAGATCTCATTCAATCTAATCACAGATCTCCCCACTTCCTCCAATTTCAATTCCCTATTGGTCATGGTTGACCATGGACTTACTAAGGGGGTAATTCTCTGCCCCACTAAGAAAACCATCACTGTAGAGGGCATTACAACCATCTTTTTCCACAAAGTGTTCCTTAGATTCAGTCTTTATGACAAGATCATCTCAGACCAAGGACCACAATTCGCATCTTTCTTTGTGAAAGAGCTAGGTTGTCTCTTGAACTACCACTTCCTGTCCACTGCTTATCATCCCCAGTCAGATGGTGAGACTGAATGTGTCAACCAGAAAGTTGAGACATACCTTCAGATCTTCTGTGGCACAAACCCTGGTTCCTGGTTGAACCAGATTACTCATGCTGAATTCACATACAACCACTGCCCCCACTCTGTCACTGGCAAGTCACTGTTCTATCTCATGATGGGCTATGAACCCCATGCCCTACCCATTGTCCTCCCTGACTCCTCGTTCCCCACCATAGACCTCCGACTGAAATCCCTGTCTGCAATAAGAGACAAAGCTCTCACAGCCCACAAACTCACACACCAAGTCATGGCATCATGAAATGAATGCTTCTTCTCTCTGTTCTCCAAAGGAGATAAGGTTTGGCTAGAAGCCAAGAACCTCCATTGCTCTGTTGCAAACTCAAAGTTCACATCCAAACAAGAAGGACCCTTCACAATTACTAATATCCTATCTCTGATCACATACCAACTCTGTCTCCCACAGGCATGGAAGATACACCCCATGTTCCACACTTCCCTCCTTTCCCCATATAGAGAAAACACCATCCATGGCAAAAACTTCCCAAGACCTCCACTGGAACTTGTCAAGGGTGAGGAAGAGTATGAAATAGAGAAAATATTAAAACATTGCAGTGTGCCATCTTCATGCACATTCCTGTTCCAATGAAAGAGATATTCAGCTAAAGAAGACTCCTGGATCCCTGAACAGAACTTAAAACATTCCCAGTCCACCCTAGATAGATATAAAAAACACCACCCCCTCACTTTTCCTTCTCATGTCCCCTCAGAAACACCGTCACTCAGAAACAAAGACTGTCATTGAAAATAAAAAGTCATCTCTTTATTCCCTTCCACCATCTCCTCCACTCTTGTAGATACTGTCTCATCCCCATCCTCCATTTCTCCTAGTACCATCGAACCTTCTTCCACCATAGCCACCCAGGCTGGACCACCAGCATGTTTCCTGATGGTGAACCCATCCATGACATCTCCAGATCTGATGTGCCCACCTGGCACTGCTTCCAGTTCAGTGACAGAGTCATCACCCCCATCCCCATAGTAATTACACCAGCAGTAGCTGCCATTCCCTCATTCACCCACAACACCTGTGGAGAACTCTCTAGCAAAGCCTACCTTGGACTGATGACCAAATGGCTGACCAACTCCCATCTCTCCTCTGTGATCTCATCTCACCTCGACATCATGTCCCCACTATACTCTCTTTATTGTAGTTTCCTCCAGTCACAGCATTTGTCCCTCATCGCTAAAGACCTTCTTCTCCCTGGCATCACTGACCAAATCACCTCTCATATCGGACACCACCTAGGAGACATTCAAGAGAAACTGAAAGGCTTCCAGCTGATGATGATGCATCAGTTGGAAATGGGAGAGTTCTAATCTGACATCAATCAATACCTAAATGACCTAGCTGAGTCCAGGGTACCCTGCACCCCATCTGCATCTTCTGAACTGTTGACTCCTGCAGAGCTCACTGCTGTCAAACATACCGAGGCTTATTGAATGGGAAATGATGGAGCCACCCCTCTTTCCCCATCTCACCCCTGATACCCTGAGGCCTGCTATTCTTGTCATTGTCTAGGTCACCAGTGGATTTTCTGTGAGAAGTACAAATGTCCCATCTGCCACAACTTTGCCCCCAGGCATGCTCAGATGTGCTGCCCTTTTTGGCAATGCCAACTGACCCCATCCTTATTGAGCTCACCACCATCATCACACAGCTCAAGAGGCTCACCATCTAGATGTCACAGCATCAGCCATCCTCCAGGCACTCATTACTCCTGCCCCAGATGTGGCACATTCAGACAACCTGTTTCAGTCACTCCACCTAGACAATCTGCTTCCCCTCACCATCTGCCATCTGATGGAGATGAAGAATACACCACAGAAGGAATGGCCAATATGACCAGTTCCCCAGAAGGTGGGTGCTACCTTGATTTTTAAAGAGTCCTATGTCACAGTCTCTGACATACTAAGGTGGTGATGTTACAATTAGCCCCTTTCTCCTCCTATTGCTTACATATGCACAGGTGTTAGTCCCGATCTGGACATTTTTTTCTTTTCATTGCTGACTATGATACCCTGACACATTGTCCAACTTCCATTGCATTCTATGTGATCCCATTTGCTTTGTCAGTGATTCCATCCTTACCTATATAAACCCATCGCTCTATACTAGTACAGACAAGCTAGACCTCCCTTTTGTGTACCTCAATACACTGGGTCTTTGCTCCATTCCCAGTCAGTCCTAAGTTCCTTGTTGGGAAACTCCCTCTGCTCTTTGAGACTTCGTAGTGCTCTTGAGGCTACGCTGTTCTAAGGGATACCTCTTGTTCACCTTGAGATGATCAATTTCACAGGAAGTCTTCTCTTTGATGCTCAATCATTGAGATAGGACAAGCAGAAAGCCTTGTTCGCCTAGAACCCTTGTACTTTGTCCTTGTAGAATGCCCAGCTGTGTTCTCCTTCATTCTAGCATTCCTAGATCCTCTTTAAGGGCTATGCCTATCTCTACCCAGGGTAGTCATAACACATACAATGCAAAGTTTGCATTTTGGTTGATCTGCCCAAAGGTCATCAACCCATCAAAGAGAATGGGTATATGCAGTTAAAAGTGATGGTCATAAAAAGACTTGCTTTGTCACTAAAGGCTTTACTTGAAGTCTCTGGTATTGACCATAAAGAAACATTCTCACATGTCACCAGGTTTGAGACTGTTCACCTACTCCTAGCTCCTCAGCTTTGAAAGACTGGGACATTGAATCTCTCAATGTCAAGACAGCATTCCTGTTTGGCAAACTAGATGAAGAACTTTATATGGTTTAACCTGAATATTTTGTTCAATTGGGCCAGGAGAAGAAAGTTTGACATCTTAGAAGGGCCATCTACAGCCTCAAACAGGCTGCACTCCAATGAAACAAGGAGTTGCACAAAAGCCTTTTGGAATTTGGCTTCAAATGCTGTATTTCTGATCCCAGAGTTTATATCAAACACCTCAGTGAACATTCAATTGTTCTAGTTTTCTATGTTGACAATGCTCTTTCTACAGGTAGTAATAGAACTCTCACTCTTCAACACAAGAAACAGTTTATGGAATGATGGAAATCTAGAGATCTTGGCTCTGCTAAAGAATATCTCAGAATGAGAATCACAAGGGATTGTTCTAAACTAACTCTGAGACTTGATCAATATTCCTATACTTCCAAAGTAATTAAGTGTTTTGGTCAAACAAACTGCAAAGCACTTTCAATTCCTCTACCCTCTAGATATAATCTCAAACCAAATGAAGGTCAATTGAACTCAGATCTTCAATGTCACTAACAATCGGTCATTGGATCATTGCTTTATATCATGCTTGGAACATGACCAGACCTAGCTTATTCAGTGATCAAGATATCACAGTTCTCTGCAAATTCTTCGGAGGAACACTTGCAGAAGGCACTTTATATAGTGTGCTATCTGTCTCATACTCTGGACTTGTGCCTGACCTATACTACAAATGGCCTAAACAATGGTTTTGTGGCTTATTCTAACACTGATTGGGCTGGAGAAATCAAGACCTCGTGGTTTTCTACTGGTTATTCTATATTCCTTGCAAATGAAATAGTCACATGGCTTTCCACGTGACAATGAAGAGTCCAACTTTCATCAACTGAAGCAGATTACTGTGGAATGACAAAATGCACAAAACAACTCCAATGGATTCACAATCTGTTTGAAGAGGTGTCTTATCCTCTCTCTATCATTCCTCTATGTGTTGATAATCAAGGCACCATATTCTTCCTTCAAATCCTGCTCAAGAAGGACAGACTAAACATGTCCACATTATTATATTCAGGAGGCTGTTGAAATTGGTGAAGTAGAACTATTCTATGTTCCTTCCAATTCACAGTTTGTAGACCTCTTTACCAAGAATCTTGAAAAGATGGCATTTAAGCATGGATGAAATTGTCTGACTCTTCCTTCATTTAAATGATGACCAATCTTTCTAGTGAAGAGAAGTGTTGAAACTTGGTGTTTGATTATCAAAATCTTTCCTTTTTTCATTATGTAAACTCCAGTATGAGCACATAGCCTTTGATAGTCAAATTTGAGAAGAGAAGCATGGAGTGCCTTGTTCCATTGGAGCACAGCTTGTTTGAGTCCAGATGTCTTTTTTAATAGATAGACTTTTGAGGGATTCATTGGATCTATGAAGCCTTCTGGTTGTGTTGTAGGAAACCAGAGTTCCCTACAGTGATATCCGGAGTTTTCCCACGGTCCGATAGCCCCTATCCAGCGCTCCTATCAAACCCAAGACCATTCCACTGCCATTCATCCCCCGAGTCAAGCTAGTTGAAGTCCGAAGGTCAGTTTTTAATCTCATAGTCCAGACCCAAGTTCCCACACTCCAGGTTCAGTCAGGTTTTTGTCCTTTTCATGTTTCCTTTACTGTACTTCATTAGGGTATGCCCAGATTAGACTTTTGTACCTAGGACTTTGTCCCTAGACAGTGTGCAAGTAACCACCACTATTCCTAAGCCTTAAAGTCCAGTTCCCTAGTCTTTTTCCTACTTTTCCTTACATTTTTCTACAAGTCCCCTTCAAGTCCTGCAACCATAGTTGATTTCCTGGCCCTACCAAATGGGGGAAAGCCAGACTCTTCTTTTCCAGTGTTCTGTGGACATCTAGTAAGCCTTTCCTATAGTCCTTTTCCCTTTCTTTGCAATCCCCTTGGGTTGAGACCTACACTCACACCCTACTTATTTGCTTAGGACTACATTCTGAGTCCTGTAGCTGTTTTACAGCATCATGTAGATTTCTTCATCAAGATCTCCAACAGAAATGCTGTTTTAATATCTAGCGCTGATATTTCCCAATAATGTCATGCTGCTAAATCTAGAAGAAACCTGACTGTCTGAAATTGAGTGACAGGTTAAAAGGTTGTATCTTCATAGTCCACACTGAAGATTTGTGTGAAGCCTTTTGCAACATATCTTGCCTTGGTATTATTGCCTGTTCTGATAGCAAAACACATCTTCCTTTCACTCATTGATGGTATCTAGGCAAATCTACAAGCTTTCAGACTTTTCTGTCATGGAGAGATTTCATTTTATCTTTACATGCAGCCTTTCATGCTTTCTATTGTTCTTGTGGTAGTTTGGTGATGTCTTTGTAGTGCATTGGCACTTTTCAGTCAGCATATCCTGTAACTACTGCTACCAATAATCCATTTATCCAACCTTGTGACATGACTTGTCTGTTTTGTCTGAAGTTCAACACTTATTTGACTGAATGTCAAGCAACTAAGCTGGACGTAGATTTATGCAGTCATTCTAAACCTTCTTTATTGGTTGGTTCTTCCGTTTCTTCCTTCTGAGCTTGTTCTTTTTGAACTTGCTCCTTCTGAATTTGTACATTCACTTGAATAGGGGTTTTCATTGAAGTCCTAATTCCTTGTCATTGAATCTCTATGGCAGTGAGATATCCATAAGCAGAATCTGATTGGACTCTTCTTTGGGCAATCCTCATGGATCTTCAAACAGGTTCTTGAAGAGATCTGAAGGTTTATTCACATTCTCTCCTTGTAGGGTAATATTGATGGGGATGTGCTCTGAATCTTACAAGAGATTCATTTTCAGTTTGCCTTGGTGGTATCCAGTCTCTTTTCCTTGTTGAATCAGATTCCTCTGATTTAGTTACTTCAAGTTATGAAAGTAATCTTTGTTTTGCTTTGTATCTGTGTATGTATTCTTTTAATGCTGAATTCTTCCTTTCTTGTTTAAAAGGAGAGGGAGTGACAGAGCGATATGAAGGTGGTGATTCCATTCTCTTATGAGTCGAGACTTTCTTAGAGGGAGTGGCTGATATAGTTGAGGAAGTGGAAGATCATGTGTCTGGATGATCTCCTGAAGATACTTCATCACTAGTACTGCCTTCCAGTGATGCTTGCAGTTGACTGGGATTTAAATTTGCTCTTGGTATTGATAGTAAACCTGGTATTTCTTGAGATTCTTGATCTTCTTGATCAATAGGGGCATGATTTGCTACTGTTTCTTTGGTCTCTACTGGAATTGAAATCAGTCTGTATTCTTGGCCTTTCAGACAGTGAGGAAACACTGATTCATTAAAAACAGCTTGTGTAGAGTCAAAGACTCTCCTCCTGGTTGTTGACCAGAATCTCCAGCCTTTGGTATTTGAAATATAACCTATGATGGTGATTTCTTCAGCTTTTATGATGAGTTTGTCTCTTATTTGTTCTGGAGTGATATAAACAAATGCTTTACAACTGAATACTCGGAAGTAAGACACTTCTGGTTTGTTACCACCTTTGAAGATTTTATAGGGGTCTTCCAGTTGTGACAACTCATTGGTTGTCTGGTATATATGAAGGTTGCTGTTTCTACTGCATCTTGCCAAAAAGCTTTTGATAAGCAAGCATGATGTCACATTGCTTCTGCTTTTTCCATTATGATTCTGTTAAATCTCTCTGCTCAATCATTTTGCTAAGAAGCATGAGGTACTGTTTTTTGATGAGTGATATCTCTGGAATTGAAGAATGCATGAAGTTTGCCCATGAATTCTTCTTCTCATTCTAAACAAACAGAGGGGAGCTGTTGACCAGTGAAGGTTTCAGCCCAAGAAAACATATTTTGAAAATATTGTCCAGAAGCAGCTTTATATCTGATAAATGCAACAACTGCAAATTTGGAGTGATTATCTATAAAAGTAAGAAGATATCATGCTCTTGATCTTGGCTCCACTGGGTAAGGACCCATGAGATCTGTGTGTACCAGTTCAAATGTCTGTGTTGCTCTTTTTGAAGTGGCTATAAAGGATTTGTTGGACAATTTGCCCATAGCACATCCTTTACAAGAAGACAATACATGGGGATGGCATATTCAGGTAGGCCAGTGAGATGTTTGACTCCATGTCTCAGAGCATTGTCACTTGTGTGTCCAAAGTGCTGGTGCAATATTTCATATGAAGAGGTCTCTTGTATTATGGCTGCTTGGTTGTTCATTGGTGTGATGTGAGATGACCAAAACCGATGTAACTTAGACTGTGGTGATAAAGCAGATGCCTGTATCGCCAGTCTACCACACATGTCTCAAATTTTAGATTCTTTTCCTTTAATCTCACATCTGAAGCCACTCAGAGAGAGTTGAAAGAGAAAGTAGAAACTCTTTTGCTTTTGAAATGTACTAGACTTTTTCTAGTGTGACTGGTAGTTTACCATCTTGTTGGATGATGACTGTTATGATCAGCCCCCCTTTTTCCCTCATCATATGACTCATACATACACATGGGGATGAGTCCCAGCTTGAACAATCTTTTTTTTTTCATCACTGACGATGACACCATGACTCCTGATTCAATTTCCATTGCATTCCTTGCAATTCCATTTGCTCGGTCAGTAATTCCTTCCTAGCCTACCCTGAACTCACTTCCTGTCTATATAAACCCCCCTTGCCGTACTTGTATTTCCTAAGCTAGAGCTCCCCTTTGTATGCCTCAATACACAAGATCTTAGCCTCACTCCTAGTGCCTTGTCCTGAGTTCCTCACTGGAAATGACTTAGCTCTCTGAGACTTCATAGCACTCTTGAGGCTACACTGTTTGGTGAACCTCTTGCTACTCAGTGATGTTAGATAATTAAGCATTCAGTTCTCTTCAATGTTCAATCATAGAGACAGAGCAAGGAGGATGCCTTGTTCACTTCGAACTCTTGTCCCTCATCCTCATAGAGTCGCTTGCCCTGCTCTCCTTCATCCTCAGTTCCCTATACCCTCCTCAGAGGCTGTGCTTATCCTCTACTCAAGGTAAGCATAATAATTACTTTTCCAGGTCCGTGCCCTATCAAAGGTAAATTGTCAGCAGTTTTTACATACCATGTTCGGTTGCCAATGTTGGCAAAGTCATCTATAAATGGTAAAAAATGGTTAGAATATCCTCTGTTCACAAGCCAATTATCTTCTGCTTAGAAGTCTGTGATCATAGATATGTTTTGCATTGGGGAAAATATGGTTATGCCATTCATTCCCATTTTCTTGTCTCTCACAGTATAACAGTCACCTTAAATAGATTGCTCTCCAAGGTTTACATTGTAGTTCATTGGATCTTCTATGTCTAGGTCATAATGATCATTCCTTTGGTAAACCAAGGAATATTCCAGTTTGGATGGTAATAACCATGGCTGAAAGAAACATAGGTTTTATGATGATATGCATACCAATGAGGTTGATATTGCCACATTACATTTTCTATTTGATCTGTTAAACCTTCTTGATATTGAATCTGCTTCCTTTTTCCTTTTTTATCTTTTCTCCTGTTGTGTACTAGAGATGCTCGTCCTCCTTCTGTTTAATTAGAAGGGTCTCTGGCAGATTATCTCTGCAATAAAATGGGTTAGAATGAGAGAGCATGCTTTAGAATAAGAAAGGACCTACTGATGAGCATAGCCTCTTCTGAAAGCAAGATCATTGATGGAGTGAGGGAAGGTACCAGTTAAATGGGTATTGTTAATGCGGTATATGGAGCATCCCATGCTTGATGTGGTGCACCAGCCATGTGCATTTCAGTGTCTTTGTCCTGTTCACCATTGGAAGTCATGCTAAGAGGAATAGAACAGTCTATAATGTGAACTGTTCAGCATCTTCTTCAAACTCTGCTTCTTCTACCATTCCCACAGAGGCTTCTACCATCTTTGTGTTGTGATCAGCCCACTTTTCCTTTAGCACTATATCTCTACATATGCATGGATATAGATATAAGTCACAACTTGGATGTTCTTTTCTTTTTGTCACTGATTACAATGCCATGATCACTCATCTGATTTCCATCACATTGTATGCAATTCCATTTGCTCTGTCAGCAACTCCTTCCTTATCTAACCTGAACTTGTCCTATGCCTATATAAACCTCAGTACCTTGTGCTATTCTAATAATGATTTTTCAAGGACAGCATTATAGACATGATCTTGAGCAAGATTTCCTATAGTGGTAGATTGTGTCAAGTTTGACACAAGGTGATTGAGGTGCTTTGATAGTCGAACCATGCAATGCATGGCTCAAGCAGATTCAGCTTGATTGTCTCCTGCAAGTTCAAGCTTGTTGAAGAGAGTTTGCACATGTTTCATGTCCTTTGTGAATTGTTTGAGATTGTCAAGGTCAGTTTGAAGGCTAAACTGTGCTGAGATTCCAGATGCTTGATAAATATTCTGAAGAGCAATCCAGGTGTCATGGGTCTTGGAGTTTATGATGTCATTTGCATCTGCTCCAGTGCCACCAACAATATAGTGTGCATCATAGGTTGAGAGTCTTGCAGCAATGTTTGTGTCCACAGACATGTAAATGTTTCCATAGACTCTGTCATCATGCAAATACAGTTTGGTCTGCTTGCTGCAACAGTGCCAACCAAGGTACATGTTCCTTCAGCAATTCCCCAAAGGTTGTAAGCCTTAAGAAAGCTTTTCATCCTTTCTCTCCATTCTGAGTAGTTATTGTGACCTGTTAGAACAGGAATGCAACCCAAAAATATTCCATCTGTTCGAAGGGTTGTTGGATCAGTAAAACATTGAGCCATATTAATTTCAGCTAAGAAGAACAATGTCAGTAAAGCATCAATTAAATATGTCATCAAATATATAATGATAAAAATGGCTTGAAAGTTTGGTCTTCCATCATTAGATTTTAGATCAGAGTTATCTGGTCTTTCTGGTTTCTTGAATTGATCTGTAACATCCTTGTGTGGTTCATTTTTGGTTAGATCTGTGATCTCCAGTGTTTTGGGTTCCTGAGTTGCATCATGTGGAGAAAGTAGGTGCTCTTTCACTTCTGCAACAGATTGTTCTTCTGAGCTTTAGCCTTGTCTTCTCCGAGTTTTTCTTCTTCTTTTCCACCTCAGTTCTTGATCTCTCCTCATTTCCTATTTCTTTTTTCTTACTTCTTTGTATCTCATTCAAGTCATGGAATCAGATATTTTTGTAACATGATGCCATTTTGGCATTGGTCTCGATGATATTGTTTCAAAGTCTGTATAGTAGGTCTCTGCAAAGAAATGTGTGTTTGACAATACATCATCAGAAATTATTTCAGTGTGAATCAATACATTATGAATGGAAGAACTGTCATATGGAATAGAAAGGACTTGAGGGAAGTAAACTGATAGCTCAAGAAAGCTTTGAAAAGGATCATTGAAGTTTGAAGAATTTGAGAAAGGACAAAGACATGAGGGGAGAGACCAGCAGGAAGGAATGTCTGTGCAAAAAGGAGAATTGTCATTAAACCATTCTGAGATGCCTATATTTTTCTCCTCCAACAATTGCAGCTCTTCTTCACCATAATCTCTTTCAAGATGTTTCTCCCAGGCCGCATCTGCAAAACCTCGATACATCTGCTAATTTTCTTCATCAGTCCCATAGATTAAACATTTTATAATGGCAATCAGGCATTTAGAAGAGGGAAGGGATTTCCAATGAAGGCAAAGGTAATGGTTTATGATAACCAGCATCATCTCCTGCAATGGGATTTCTTCATCTTTTCCTGTCATTCTCCTGTCATCATTTTCTACCTCCATGTTAGAGTGAAGAGATTGAAGGGGGCATACATTTCAACTGGGATTGCAATGATTTCTTTGTACCATCTTGAACCCAAACAAGTGAGCTCAGAAATGATGAGTTTGATGATAAGTTTGAACCAGGAATGCCCAACCTGCACCTTCATAGGTGTCTGCTAGAGGTTCCTCATTGTATGCCCAGCTGTTGATCCCTTTTTGATCCTTTATCATCCACCTGGTCTCAATCCACTGGAGTTTGACTGAATAAACCAGGCTCAGAGTTAGGAAATTGACCATCTCTGGGTGAATGTAAGGATGAGAAGATGAATAGACCTTCAGATATGGGACCATCAGGTAGTTCCCCCTGTGCCAGACTCTGAAGCTGATATAATCTGGGTGAAGCTGAAGAGAGAGTTCTACCAGGGTCAGAGGAACTCAGTATTGAACCTGTCCCACTATATTGATCCAATAGAACTGTTTGAGGAAGGGTGGTTGGTTTTAATCTGGCTGTACCTACTCTTTTTCCATTTCCAGAACATTTTCTTCTTTTACCTCTGCTGCCACCCATTGTTTCAGATACATCAAATTGTGAAACTCATTGTGATTTATCCTCCTCTGTCCTGGAAGGCTGAAAAATGGGCATGGATTGAGATCCATAGGCACTCCATCATCCTTGAGATGAAGACAGGGTAGGACTGGTGGGACTTCCAGATAGAAGTTGGGGATGTCTGGGAAAAGATGGTGGCAGTTGGAGAGGATGGAAATACATTGAGTATAGAAGTGGAAGTTCAGCATATTGTCCTGGTATGAGATACTGTTGATAAAGGAAGATAAAGAGGTGTTCTGAAACATGAATGAAGAGGGATCCTTGATGGATTAATAAAGGATCCTGAGGACCCCTTCTTTGGACAATTTGATTATTGTTCCTAGTGCAGATATGAGCTTTGCCTCTCAGAAAGTAGCAGTTGCACCAGATGCAAGGCAACTTCTTTGACACCCCTGGATGTTCCTCTGTAATGTCACTGGTCTAGACCACTTGATAAAATGGTTTTGTGACATATAGATCAAGAGGATATTCGGTAGATCTTCTGACAATAAGGACTTTTTTCATTAAATTCACAGCAATGTGTGTGTCCCCTTTTCAAGATGATACCACACTATGTATGGGGAGCAAGAAGTGAAAACCAGGAAATACCAAGTCCAATGAGTGGTTAGCCTTTTCCAAAAAGGAAATTGATCTGTGACTATTGATAGAAGCACCTTTTTGAACATCCAGATATCAGTTGATAAGTCTTATATTTAGCTCTTCTAGAAAACCTTTCAAACTAAGGAGTTTTGGAATCTTCTTGTATAATCAGGTCCACCAAACAAGTCTTCTTCAGAAGCAAGTGTCAGAGCAGGCAAGGCAAGGATGGAAGATTGTTGTAACGGAGGTGACTCAAGTCTTGGAAGATCTTGAGGTAACAATCCCATTGGCTCTGCTTGTTGATGTCAGTTCTGATGTTGCTCTGCTAATATGGCCTGTACAAGAATGGATATGGCAGTTGTAAGAGAATAATGAGAATGATGCAATGGATTAAAATTAGAATTTTAGGATCTTGGAGGATTTGACCCACTGAATGTATGCAGATATTCAGAGGGGGTTTGTGGATTTTTTTTGTTGACTAATGAAAGTCTCAGAATTTCCAGAACCAGGATGTGAAGATCCTTGACTTGGTGGAAGATTAGCCTCCTCACTGATGCATTCTAGTCTCATTCTGTGAAAGCCACAACTGAAGATTGAAACCTCACCTTCAAAGATGGTGGTGTAGAATAGAGACCAGTGTTCATCATCAGTGGAGTATATCAAGAGCTGAGTGATATCTCTCCATTGAAATTCATAAAGCCTATCAGTTACTTTGTAGACTTGTTTTAAAGTGATGCCAAAGCATGATATGAGGATGGAAAGAGAAAAAAAGAATCCATAAACAAGAACTCTGTCTCTCTGTGAGGCAGCAGCAGGAGGCATGATGAAATATTTCAAAAGATTAAAACCTGCTTGCCCACTATGCATAAGTGGGGCTCATAACCTAACAGGAGGGTACAAGGGTACTTCTGTTGTGCAGGGCAAAGAAGAAGGAGGTGAGCTGAGGATACTGACTGAGACAGAGATAAAAGTTCTTGAAATCAAGTTAAGATTTATCTGAGATTGATGAGATCAACCCTTGTGAGCTTCTCAAATCTCATTGTTAATGACATTACAGCATCTATCACCTTTAAATACATATAGAAACTATATGTTCTTGTATGTGATCTAGCTAGAATAAGATCAATAATATCATAATGACATCAAAGGATCAGTCAAACTGCTTCACATATTTGAAATAAGTGGAGTTGAGTCTGAGTCACCCCAACATGGCAGTCATGGAGCTAAAGAATGTTCAAACTGATGACATCATGGCTAAGTCATAAAAACTGAATTTACATTGTCATGTGGTCAATCCTAAGTGTAATTAACTTTACACTTTAATTAGGATTGACTGATGCATTAGTCAATCCTAATGCTTGTATGTTTGACCCACTCAGTAAGTCAAGCTTCATACTCAACCTATGTAACATGAATAGTGTATTACCACTATGGTCTGCCTGTATGAACAGAGCACAAGACCTAGTGTTTGATTCATAGAATTTCAACAATATCTTGTACCTGTTTGTATATATTTAACCCCTGTCAGGGATGTGTTTTTCAACTCAGTTTCATGGAGCCTGCTGATAATGTCTATGTTTTTTAAGCTTTCAATAGCAGGCCTGTTTGTATGGAATAATATCATATCTCTCTATGGGCACTTTCACATTTCTAACAATTTTCCAGTTTGTATTTTACTCAGTCTGCTCATATTATCTATGACTTTCCAACACATGGCAACTGGTCCATTCATGTGGGGTACCAAGAAATGCTTCTGCAGGCCCATCAGTATGTGTCAATTATTATGAGATATTCATGCAGGCCCCTTTCATATAGATTGAATGCTCATATCCATTTTTTCATGGACCTGCTTATAATCCACAATTACAACTGCTGTTCATCCAGGCCTTCTCATATGGAGCAGGTATTACATCTGGATTTCCATAGGCTGCTTGTAGCCTCAAATTACCAAAAAAAAAAAAACTGAGCAAGCAGTATTCAATGTTAAGCATGTTTAGAATTTGTTTGTGCATGACCCACTCACCTTCTAAACTAATATTCATGGGCCCAACCATGCCTGCTAACATATCTTTACAGGCTATGCATGGGCCTGCTTAAACATAGAAATTCACCCTTTTCTCTTTTCATGGGCCTGTTCAAAAATTTCTGATAGGCTTATTGTCTTTTTCCTGGGGCCCTCTTTTATGCCTGCATTATCCAGAGGGTTCTGCTCACAGGCCCCCACACATAGTTACATCTTGCTATTTGCATACTCCCTCAGACCCACTGGAGAGCAATATGCCTGCACCATACTAATTAACATCCATTAGGTGCACTTATATGGACAGTTATCCACCATTCTAAATCAGGCCTGCCCAAGAAGAGTATGCCAGCTCTGCACTGTGTATGCCCAAAGATTGGCCTGCATGTGTGCACACATTTCATTATTCTGATGGCAGGGCCACCATAGGGTGGTTGTGCTAAAGGTCTCTTTGTCAGGCCATGGTAGCATTGCTATAATTTCAGTTTTAAATTGGTTTGAGACTAGAACTGGCAATAGTCTCCATAGCGATGAACCTAAACTAGCTGATGGAAAAATTCAGTTAGCCAAACCTGCCACAGACCACAGTCACAGCTTCAAACTGGCCTCAAACCACAAGTTGCCAATACATTGGTGTGTTGTTACTGGCATCACTCAGTCTTCATTATGATACTAACCATTCTCAAATTTAAATCCCTCAGACATCAATCACTTTATTATGAGGAGCACTCATCCAGTCATTGTCATGCCTACTCAGGCTCATTACCCACTCAACCACTACCAGTTTTACCACTATAAAGGGTATGCAATGAGTAAGCAACATGGCACACTGACTGAGACAAAACAAAGGTGAGTGCATCTGATGATGATGGACTGGCTCTGGATAGTGCACCTCATGTGGTAGTAGGCATTGTTGGTGAGCTGGAAGATGTGGGGCAGGAGGGTAGACTTGTTTTTGAAGGTGTCCCAGTAGTCTGCAGCATACTTTTGGAGAATGGAGTCAACATTGGAGTGACATACTTTGTAGGGGTTGACAGCAAAGAGCTTGGTCATCCCATTCTCCATAATCTCACCTGCCAGCATGGACTCCTTGGCCATCAGCCCTTCCTTGTCTGTGCTCTGGAACATGTTGCATGAGTGTGCATACAACTCTGGCAAACCATAGTTAGATGGCAAGTCCTCCTGATTAGATGTCAACTGACTCTGGTTGTCAAATTTGTTGAACTGGAATGACTTGCAGTCCTTGTATTAATCCTTGCACATGTTGCCATGCTGGAATGGAAAGGCATTGGCAATGAGTGGGATGTGTGCCTGGAAGGATGCCTGATTGAATGGGTCTGCATAGTCTTCAGGTGGCAGGCCAGGAGAGCATACAGTGCATATAGGTCACTGATTGAATGCATGTCAAGACTGGCTTCTGCATTGTGGAGGCAATTTCACTTGTGCTGCTTCAGATCAAGGAAGTGAAGCCAGTTCTTGAGAACATGGAATGCTGGTTGAGAACAGAAGACCTGTGTGGGCAGCATGAATAACAATTGTGAGCCCATGATGTAAAACTGCAAAAGGGCTTCAGAGTGTAGTCCTATGCAAGAATAGGGGTGCAAGTGTATATCTCAACCCAAGGGGATTGCAAAGAAAGCAAAAGGAAAGAAATAGGACTGTAAGAATGGCTCACTAACTGTCCACAGGACACTGGAAAACTCGAGTCTGGCTTCCCCCTGTTTGGTAGGGCTAGGAAACCAACTTTTGTTGCAGGATCTGAGGGAAACTTACAGGGAAATGTAGGAAAAAGACTTGGGAACCGGACTTAAAGGCTTAGGATAGATGGTGGTTACTTGCACACTGTCTAGGAACTAATTCCTAGGTACAAAAGTCTAATCCAGGCATACCTGAACAAAGTACAGTAAAGGAAACATGAAAAAGGCAAAAATCCGACCGAATCCGGAGCGTGGGAACACCGGGACTGGTGCATGGGAACTCAGGTCTGGACATTGGGTTCAAAACTGACCTTTGAACTTCAACTAGTTTGACTCGGGTTGGGATAAATGGCAGCAGAATGGTCTTGGGTTTGGTAGGAGCGCAAGATAGGGGCTACTGGACCGCGGGAAAACACTGTAGGGAACTCCACTTCCCTACAGCGAGACAAACAAATATACCTTGTATTGACTGATGACCATGTCAACCCCCTGCAAACCCAGGAAATTCCTGGTCTACTTGACCTTGTCCTTTGCCATGCCATCCTTTACCATCAACTGGCTTCTTGCATTGTGTGCAAAATTCCTCCAGTGTCAGCCCCACCTTGTACACAGTCTGCTTGTGGTGCATTGAAAATGCACACATTGAGATGATGGAGTCCTTGTTCTTCAGGTGCACCTGCATAGTGATGGCCTTGCCTGAAAAGAGACTCTTAATGAACAGGTTTTCAGAACCAGCCCCTTTCATGGTGTCACCAGCACTGGATATGCAGTGAAGTCAGGGTTAGCATGCGGGAGTAATGGATGGCAGATGACAGCAATGAGAGGGCCAGAAAGGTGCATGGAGGCATCTGATGGTGAAGAGAACTTGAAGGGCACATGGGGGTGTGTGGAGGTGTATCATGGTGACCAGAGGGTCATCAGGACAGGAGTGGATGCCTAATGGTGATGGGAGGGCAAGGAGGGCATCTGGGGGCATCTGGTGACAATGAGAGGGCTAGCAGGATGCATGAGGATGTCTGAGGGTGACAAGATGACTGGGAGGGC
The DNA here is from genome assembly GCA_038094155.1 of Pulveroboletus cf. aberrans. Taxonomy (NCBI): domain Eukaryota; kingdom Fungi; phylum Basidiomycota; class Agaricomycetes; order Boletales; family Boletaceae; genus Pulveroboletus; species Pulveroboletus cf. aberrans. Next base: position 24,264 of record JBBPTO010000157.1, on the reverse strand, counting down.
CTGAGAAGGTGTGCAAGAGAAAAGGCATGGACCTTGTGTTATCTTTATAATTGCATCATCATGACACTGCCACTGCCATCTATGTTGGTGTGCTGTGTGTTATGCTGTCATAAATCATGATCCAGCTGCCATGCTTGCCCTGTTGTTAGTGTGCCACTGGACAGTGGGGAGGGGGTGAGACAAGGGCACAATCTGTGTATGATGGCCCAGGCCTAGGGTGGTTTCAAGGTTTGAAACCAATTTGAAACCAAACTATTACTATGGTTTGGTTTGCGAAACCATGGTAAAAACCATGACTGGTTTTGGTTGCAAACCAGTCAAAAACCTGAACCATGGCAATACTAGTAGAAGTACCCAGACTTGGTGTTGCACAATAGTGGCAGAACAACTGTATTTACCTATGAGGGGTAGAGTTACCCAGACTACAGACCTAAGTAAATTAAAGTAGAGAAAAGTATCTAAAAGCTCACCTCAGCTGTTGCACAGTGATGTGGCAGAAGAACTGAGAGAGCAAGGACAATGCCAAGCACCTAAATAGGGATGGATATGCAAGCACTAAACTTCAATGTAACTCCAATGTAATGTGCAGAATAGGAAATATCAGGTCCGAGATAAGAAATAGAACCTTACATAGATAAATGATCAACTCTGAGATGCTCTGGACTGGAGTTGAGGGACTTGATGCACCTTGACCACAGAGTTGTAGTAAATGACCTCAGAGGAGATCAGAGATTGGAGGAGTTACATTTTGACACTGCTTACTGAAGCCAAGACAAGCACAGTCAAACCTGCCTATCCCAATTCCAGTGTTCACTCATGTCCATGGAGTCTATCAGATCTGCAGATCTCTGTTAATGCAGTTCATCCTGCATCATTGGGCATGTTTCTACATTCTTTTCATCAACTCCTATCTGATTTCTCAAGGAATAGGTCCTGACTGGGGTGCTTATGCTGGGATTACTGGACTTGCCAGAATACATATGAGTTGGCTGCAGATGGCAGATTGGCTATAGCCTTACCATATTGTTCTACATATTTCTGCTGTCACAGGACCATGCATATTAATAAGCATGCAGTCCATTTCTCTTCTGCATCCCTGCCTTGAACCCTTCCCTGTTTACACCACAGATCCACTACACACAAATTATCTTTCCATTCATGTTTTCATCTCATTTTATGACACTATCACAGCCAGAAAGTTCATTCCAGAAAGCTTAACAATATGCTCACTCTTGTCAAGACTCTGAGTGGTATGCCACTCCCTTGTTAATCTGTTCACCCAACTAATCTACTTGTTTTATTTTTTGAGACAACAAGAAGAAATTTTTGAGTAAATAACCACAGGCTCCATCTGTGAACAAGAATGACAGTCCCCAAACCAAGACTGAAAAGAACACAGGAGATAAAATCAAACCCCAGAGCTTGCACAGCCATGGGAAAAAATCAGATGATTTGCTTGATATGGGAGATAACATGAAGATAGGTAAAAGATATCACTACTCTTTTCAGAGACACATCTAACTTCCCTCTTACAGAAAAATTCATTTCACTTCATGCTAATCTACCACTCAATACTGAAGAAGTCGGTCATGATTCCAGGCTCCACACATCCTGCTTACATCTGTCAACCACAACAGGTTATTGAAGACTTTATGTCTGACAACTTCATGAAACTCTCACTACAACTCAAAGACAAGCATCCTTCAGTTCACATAAAGTGTGTTGGACCACCTGTATCATCAAATGCTTATAGAAATGGGAGGCTAACCTTTCACAGATTGATATACCTCTACAAAGAGCACAAACTCATGTTAATGGCACTGTCAAGTACACATGAAGACATTCTCAGCTTTTTCAACAATATCATCTCATCTTTCATTGAAAATGTCAACATGTCCTGGACTGGGTTCAAGTTCATTGTCCACATGAACAAGGCAATTACCTTCTGCAGGAATGGAGACAATGATGAACACAAAGGCATTCCAAATTTCCAGATTCTCACACATAACACTTTTCCATCCATCCTCAACAGACTTACCTTCATCTCAAAGTGGATCAGAAACATAGCATTTACTGTTCCCTGCAACACAACTCAACTGCATCTCAAGGACCTTGTTGCTGGTAATCGCCATGTCAATCCCACATTTCTGATCATTGTAGAGGAATCACTGAAATGGTGATTATCCAGCATCACAAACAGTCATGCAGAGGACTTACATGCTCAACCATACCTTGAATACAACAATTTCATCAGTTGCATCTCCTCAAACAATTACAGGCATGTTGTCATGGGAGGGGTCACCTGGGCCTCCACCACAAAGGTCACATTCGAGGCATATTTGTGACAGCCCAATGGCATGCTCACCATCAGCTTCAATGAACCCACAAATAGATACCAGGCAACTGTTACGATTCACTCTGGACCACGCTTTTCCTTTGTCTTATCACTTACATACACATGGATATAAGTCCCAACTTGGACGTTTATTTCTTTTCATCACTGACTATGATACCTTGTCACATTGTCCACTTCCACCACATTCCATGCAATTCCACTCCACTTGCTCCATCAGTGATTCCTTCCATCCTATTTCTTCACGTTCTATGCCTACCCTGAACTTCTTTATGTATATAAACCCATGTCATCACATCTATGCTCCTCAGTCTAGTCTTACTGTTCTCTACCTTGCATCCTCGTCACTGCTGGAATACATTAGTGTTCCCACTCCACGATACAGGCCCAAGGGTAGCCTTAATACCTTCTTGCTCTTTGTTGCTTCAAACCACCCTTAAGTGGGGAGTCTCCTTGTCCACCATTAACTTGAAAGTCCTTGTTGTTGGTCCTCAATCATAGGCTGACTCCTTGTCCACCATTAACTCAGAAGTACCTTGGACACCATTAGCTTGGCAGCACCCCCTTGTTGCCAAACCTCACTAGTATGTAGGCTCCTTGTAGACGTCTTGCAATCATCAAGCTCTGTCACCCTCTTGTTCACAGTTAAGATCAAAGACTCAATGGTTCTACATCTGCCCTCACCTAGGTCAGCCATAACAAAAGGCTAGACTGCCTCCTCACACTGGCTACTTTCACATAAGCCACCATTTATCCATATTGCCCTTCAACGAACCCCCTTCATGGGCAATCCTTTCATACCCCTTGTGCACCACCACCTCAAGCAGAAGACTTCTCTGACACATCTAACCAGGAAGCTACCACCCCTGTCATGTCATCTGACACACCCTCGAGACCACCTCCAGTCATCCCCATTGTTCCCACCATCCCACCACTCACTATCCACCAGCGTGTCACTTTACAAAGCACTCCTCTTGCCTCCGCTCCCATGTCCTCTTTGAAACCTGTTGAACTTTGCCTCGCTAGGCTCAAGGCCTATGACGGGGACCCCTCCGAAGCCATCTCATGGCTTACCTCTCCCCACTCATACATGCTCATCAACAAAGACATCTATGACACTGATCATAAGAAGATTGGTTTTCTCCTTTCCTATATGAGTGAAGGCCCTGCCAAGCAATGGGCTGAGTTCAAGTGCACTGCCGCCCTTGAGTCCAATGACTTCGGAACCCTCAAGGACTTCATCAAGGAGTTTAAAGCCACCTTTGATCAAGGCAACACTGAGCAGGCCACTCTATCCTGGCTTGCTACCCACTGCATCAAGAAGATGACTCAACTCGATGAATACATCACCAAGTTCCTTCCCCACATCAGAAAGGCCAGTTTTACCTATCCCCTGCTCGCTGCTGATGCTGCCACCCACTGTACTCTGATCCAATTCTTCTGGGTTGGAATTCCTGTTGCTCTTATGCATAGGATCAACTCCATGGATACTGTGCCTTCCACTATCAAGAAATGGATTGCCCGGTTCTCTCATTTCAAGGCACAGTGGGATGAGGGATATTCCATTGCCAAGCAACATCACAGAACCTCTTATGTTTAGATCCAGTACACCAAACCAGCTTCCAGACTGCCCTGCAACCCCAATGCCATGGACGTTGACATCATCCATATTTCTAAGATCACTCCCAAGAAACGAGAACGTTGCCGGAAGGAGAATCTTTGTTTCCATTGCTGCAAGAAGGGATACAGATCCTGCTCTTGCCCCACCTTCCCCTCCACTCCCATGTCACAAGTCAAGAAAGTGACTAAGGCTGTGGTCTCCAAGATTTCCAAGGATCTTCCAAAGCTTCAAGAGATAGAAGATCATGACAATGAAGAGCCAAAGAAGACCACCATAGGAATGGTTGGGATGATGGATTTTTGAAAAGGGAAGTTACTTTGATGCATGACTTCCCTTCCTCTTCATTTAGTGCCAATGTAACTATAAATGCTAAGGACAAGCAATTGATGAGGATCCCTATTCAACTCATTGATTCCTCATACTCAATGAAAGCTGTCGACACCTTCGCCATTGTAGACAGCAGTGCAGACATCAACTGCATCGACTGGGGCTTTGTTCAAAAACATCACCTACCCACCACTCATTTAACCATGCCAATTCCCCTTCATAATGCAGATGCTTCCATCAATCAAGGAGGATCCGTACACTTCACTTGCACTCTATTCTCCAACATTGAAGAAATAGCCCAACATTCTGAGTTCTATTTCATGAACTGCAGAAACTCCAATGTCCTTCTTGGTATGCCTTGGCTAACCAAAACAAACCCAGTCATTGACTGGGAAACTCACACCCTTGACATTCCTGAATCCAAGGATGAATCAAAGGCCCTATATGAAGCCTTCTTCTCTGATACCAAATGCCATTATAATCACATCAATCGTAGTGCTCCTCAACCCTCTCATCATCACATGATCCACAAGATCTATGATGGACACCTCTGGGACTACTGGGACAGAGCCATGGAAACTGATTTCACTGTTGCTCATGTCCAGAACTACCATTATCAACATGGAACGTCCACCAACCACCTTTGCAAGGGAGGGAAATACTATGTCCCCAACTTCGACATCATCGCCCAAGTCAGTACCACTACTGAGCTCACTGCTGCCACCTTGCCTAAAAAGGCTCCCATCATCCTTCCAAAGGAATATGAGGACTTCAAGGAAGTCTTCTCCAAGGAAGCCACTGACCACATACCTCCCTCGAGACCCTATGATCACGAAATCAACTTTGATGACACCTTTATCCCTAAGATAGGGAAAATCTACCCCTTGTCCCCTGATGAACACAAAGCCATGGAAGATTTCCTTGAGGAAAACCTCAAAGCCAGAAAGATCCATCCCTCAAAATCCCCTTAAGCTTCTTCCTTCTTCTTTATTAAAAAGAAGGATGGGAAACTCCGCCCTTGCCAGGACTATCACTATGTCAACAAGCATACTGTCCATGATGCTTACCCCCTCCCCCTCATCTCCAACCTTGTAGACAAGCTCAAAGACGCCAAGGTCTTCACCAAGTTCAATGTCTGCTGGGGTTACAACAATGTCCGTTGTAGGAAACCGGAGTTCCCTACAGTGATATCCGGAGTTTTCCCACGGTCCGATAGCCCCTATCTAGCGCTCCTACCAAACCTGAGACCATCCACTGCTGTTCATCCCAATCCAAGTCTGAAGGTTAGTTTTGAGTCCAATGTCTGGACCCAAGTTCCCACACACTGGACCCGGTGTTCCTGCACTCCGGAATTGGTCAGGTTTTCATTCTTTTCATGTTTCCTTTACTGTACTTTGTTCGGGTATGCCTGGATTAGACATTTGTACCTAGGAATTAGTTCCTAGACGGTGTGCAAGTAACCACCATCACTCCTAAGCCTCTAAGTCCAGTTCCCTAGTCTTTTCCTACATTTCCCTTCAAGTCCCCTTCAAGTCCAGCAACCAAAGTTGGTTTCCTAGCCCTACCAAATGGAGAGAAGCCAGACTTGAGTTTTCCAGTGTCCTGTGGACATTCAGCGAGCCAATCCTACAGTCCTCTTTCTTTCCCTTTGCTTTCTTTGCAATCCCCTTGGGTCGAGATATACACTCACACCCCTATTTCTTGCACAGGACTACACTCCAGAGTCCTTTTGCTGTTTTACACCATATCAAGGACAGTCACCAGTGGAAAGCTGCCTTTATCACTCACAAAGGCCTCTTCAAACCCACTATCATGTTCTTTGGTCCGTCCAACTCCCCTGCTACATTCCAGTGCTTTATGAATGATTCCTTCCACAATATGATCACTGAGGATTGGCTTGTCATCTATATGGATGACCTCTTGATTGCCTCTCCCAATGAAGCCACCCACACCAAATACACCTGCCATGTCCTTGAACATATGAAGGAGTTGAACCTTCACTTGAAACTGGAGAAGTGCACCTTCGCCACCACCAAGGTTCAATACCTTGGTCTCATTGTCAAACCCAGTCAGATTGCCATGAACCCTGTCAAGCTTGATGGGATCACATCCTGGCCTGCCCCCATTACACCTAAGGAGGTATGATCCTTCTTGGGTTTTACCAATTTCTACCATTGGTTCATCCCCAACTACTCCTCCATCACCCATCCTCTTCTTAATCTCACCAAGAAGAACCTTACCTGGAACTGGACCCCAGAGTGTGACATGGCCTCCCACCAACTGAAGGACTTATTTCTGTCCAAACCCGTCCTCCAGCTACTCAATCCCACTCAACCTTTCACTATTGCCACTGATGCTTCCAAATATGTAACTGGTGCCATCCTCCTCCAGATTGATGACAATGGTGATTGGCACCCTTGTTTCCACTGCTCCTCCTCATTCTCCCTGGCCAAAAGGAACTATGACATCTACAATCGAGAGCTCCTTGCCATCCTCTGTGCCCTTAAGGACTGGTGCCAATACCTCCGTGGCACATTCTTCCCTGTCCAGGTCTTTACTAACCACAAGAACCTCACATACTTCTGTACTGTGCAAAACTTGAACTGCCATCAAGCTAGATGGCTCCTTGACCTTGGAGATTACAACCTCAAACTCCACCATTTCCCTGGGAAGCTTCTCACTGCTCCTGATGCCTTGTCATGTCGTTCTAACATCTACCCCTACTCTGATGCTGACAACAAGTCCACCACGCTCCTTCTGCCATTGATGTTCATTCAGCTCATCAACAACTCTCTCACTTCTCTTATCAAGGATGCCTCTGAGTTGGACCCCCTTGTCCTTAAAACCCTCCAATTCATTGCAAATGATGTCCCCTCAAACCTCCATGCCTGTCTCTCTGACTGTCAACACTGTGATGGCATGCTCCTTTACAAGGACCACGTCTACGTTCCCACCAAGAACCTTTGACAGAAAGTGCTTCACCACTGCCATGATCATGAATCCACCAGTCATCCCAGATACCTCAAGATCCATCAACTGGTCTCTTCTGAGTTCTGGTGGCCCAGTCTGGTCCACTATGTCCACAAGTACATCGAAGGTTGCACCACTTGCCAGGCCAACAAGGCCAACACACACCCCACTGTACCCCCACTCACCCCCATTCACTCCACCTGCACCCACCCATTCCAGCAGATCTCTTGCGATCTGATCACCAACCTCCCCATGTCACCTGTGGGCTTTGATTCCCTATTGGTTGTGGTCAACCATGGGCTTACTAAGGGGGTAATTCTATGCCCCACTGTGAAAACTGCCACCACCAAGGGTATTGTGACCCTCTTCTTGCACAAAGTCTACCACCATTTTGGTCTTTATGAAAAGATTATCTCTGACAGAGGCCCACAATTTGCCTCCACCTTTGCTAAAGAGCTTGGAAAGCTCCTGAACTATGACCTTGCCCTGTTCACTGCCTACCATCCCCAGACTGATGGAGAAACTGAACATGTCAACCAGGAGATCAAGACCTTCAGATCTTCTGCAGCAATAACCTGTCCTCATGGCATGAACTCCTGACACATGCCAAGTTTGTGCACAATCACCAACCACACTCTGTAACAGGAAAGTCCCTGTTTTACCTCATGATGAAGTACGAACCCCATGCCCTACCTTCTATTGTCCCTGATACCAAGGTCTCCATGGTCAAAGACCATCTTAAGTCCCTCACCACCTCTCACAACGAAGCACTTGCTGCCCATCAACTTGCCCATCAAATGATGGCCCAGCACACCACATCCAAGTTCCAACCTTTCATCAAAGGAGGCTGTTGACCAGTAGCATACACATACTAGTACAGTAGTAATTATGTAAGTGAACATTGACAGTATACAAGACTTGTCTGAGTCTGAATTTAAAATAACACTCCTTGCTCTTCAGCCATAATGTTCATCATAAGGTCCACATCAACTAGGTGAGTTGCCTTTGGATAACTTCTGTTAATATGCACCCTCACAACAGGTTATGAGCTCCGGGCAATGGTGATGCAGAAATGCTCCCAAAGCCCTAGGCAAGTCTAGTTTGTCCTTGATGCAGAAACACTCAGGACTTTGAATGTTTTTGGTGGCCTTATGTAGTTTACCACTCTGGCAAAAGTCTTGATGTGGAAACACTCAGACTATTCACCATAAAGAACCTCTGATGGAGGGGGAGACTATGTCACCCCAAAATCTTGGGCTCTGGACACTAATGTCTATCCCTAGATACTCTCCACCATGTCCTCCACCCTCAAAGAGATCCCCCACCTCAACAGTTCCAACTACAAGCATTGGTTTCAGGAGATGAAGGCCTACCTTCAATCACAGGGCCTTTGGTCCTCAATGATGTACCACTCCCATCCCGACTCTGCCTCTAAAGGTGCAACTGCTGCTGTCATTGCTGACATGCAGGCAAAGCAAGAGACCTGGGATGACAATGATGACTGCACCTCTGGCGCCATGACTCTGAGAATTGAAGCAAACCTTCAAACTCACTTCAAAAAGGCTACTGGAGCTTACGCTCTCTGGGATGCAATCAAAACTGCCTATGATGTCCCCTTCATTTCCTCCGCCTTCTCCGAGTTCAAGGCCATAAATGCCCTCATCATCCCTGAATCCAACCATCCCACTCAAGCCTTCACGAAGTTGAATGCTCACTTTGCAAATCTCAAGGCTTTCAACTACCCCATCCCTGACAAGTTGCAGGTCATGTTTGTCCTGCATAAACAACCGAAATATGCTGACTTCACCACCCAGCTCATCAATGCCAACCTTGGCACCTCCAATGAGATGAAGAAACTCCCTGACATTCCCAAGCTAGAACAGCTCTGTACTACTGCCTGACAGCAACAGATAAGCAAGAAGAAAACTGAAGCTTTCTGTGCCAATGAGGTTTCAAACATCAAATGCAAGGGCAGAGACCCTTCTTTTTTGGAACAGCAACAATCTGGAGGTAGCAACAACAACAACAAGGATGGAAAGAAGAAGCAGCATGAAGGCAAATGGTCTGATAAAGGCCAGGAAAAACGAAAAGAGCACAAGCAGCAGGCTGCAACTGCTGCCGCTGCTGCTGTCACCTCCTTCACCTTTGCCAATGTCATTGACACTCCCTTCATTCCTTCACCATCACACCCTCCAACAATCAACCCACACAAACTCATGCATACCCCCAGTGCAGCCCACTATGGCCCACCTGCATTCCCTCATGTCCAAAATGCAATTGAATTGCTGGACTGCTTGGGAGAAAGACCTGCCATTACACAGGCAATTCAAACCATCCACAAGATTGCCAACTGCCACCTTGACTGGTTGGATGGCATTCCTTCCTCCTCCTGCCTTACCCTTGAGGACTGGATCTCCTCCAACTCCTTCCACCCACGCATTCAGCGATGGAGACACAAGAAGAATGAATCCATCACCAGTCTCACCTCCCTCCAAGTCCACGATCTTCTAAGTTACACTTGCAATTCAGCACCTGAACTCCCTGAGTTCATACCAATAATCAAAGAAGTCTCGATGGAGGTAGAAGTGCAGAACAAGGTGGAGGAACAGGTCAACTAAGAAGGAATGATCAACTTGTACAATGAAGATGTCATCAATTTTGACAATATTGAATTTGACAATTACCTAGATGAAACCTTTCCTCTCAGCAAACCCGATGGCGTCAATTGGTCAGTACCATCCCTTCCATTCATTTACTCAGAAACTGATGCACAGTATCCACCTCAGATTTTTCATTATAGTCATGTGAATTTTCCTGTAGTAGATAGAACAATGGACATCCCTACTACATGTGATTATACAATGTGTGATGAGTGCTCTAAGCATACCAGGAAAGGGAAAGAAAAGGAACACCATCATGACATGCCACTAGATATGTGGCTTCTTGATTCAGGATCATCATCTCATTTCACATATGACATATCTGACTTTGGTGAGTATCAACCATTCTTCCAACCAACCTATTCTCTAACAGCAAACGGGAAAGCCAAACTAAAAGGTGTCAGATCTATTATCCTCAAATTTAAAGGACAACCTGTGTGGTTATCACTGGTTGTATATATGCCTACAGCAAATGTTGAGCTCATATCAATGGGTACTATCCTTAAAGACCCTTGTATGACTGTACAAGCTACAGCAAATCTAATTACCATTTTTGACAAATGTATGGAAATACAGACCCTAGAATTCCATTTTCATGGAATGGATACACTCTATTGGATAAAAGCTAAACTAATTCATCCTAAGTCTCAAGGTCCAAATTTCACAATGGTCTCGATAGACTATGAGATAATCCACCAACATATGGGTCATCCCTCCAAAGACGTCATTAATGCCACAAAGAAGCATCTAAAAGATTTCCCCAATGTTTCTATACCCAAAAATCCAGCGGTTTGCCCTGGATGCCAGTTAGGCAAACAACCAAACAGATCATTTCCTCATAGTGAAAAGCAGGCAACCGCTTCCTTTGAATTGATTCACTCTGACTTAAAGTCATTTGAGATAGAATCATATCATCGATCGAAGTATGCAGTCATCTTTTATAATGATTTCACTTCACATTCTTGGATGGTGTGTATTCACACCAAGGATCAAACCCTTAAGGCAACAAAACATTTTATTCCCTATATCCACAACCAATATAATGCTAATATAAAGCACTGGCATTCTGACACTGGAGGAGAAGACACTTCCAAAGCATTTACAGAATATATGCGAGATCAAGGGATCCATATCCATCAATCTGCTCCCTATGTCCACCAACAAAATGGTAGAGCAGAAAGGATTATGTGAACCTTAACAGATAAAGCACAAGTGATGCGGTTACACACTTGCTTACCACCCTCTTACTGGCAATTTGCATTGCTTCATGCATGTCATGTTTACAATCACACCCCACTCTCTCATTTAAACTGGAAAAGTCCATATGAACTAGTTCATGGGGAGAAGCCTTCTATAGAATACCTTCATGTTTTTGGCTGCAGTGCATATGTACATATCCGAGAAGAAATTAGACAAGGAAAATTGCAACCTAAATTGCAATTAATGGTCTACCTTGGCATACCAGCTGGTAGTACCACAAATTTCCTTTTCATAAAGCCCAATAATTCTTTATTTACATCAGCACATGCTATTTTTGACAAAAGTCTATTTCCTAAGTGCCCTCATGCCAAACTGCACAAACAGATAAGTCACATAAGGAAAACACATACACATGATTCAGAAGAATCTTCTTCTGATTCATCTGATGAGTCAGATGTGGCACCTGCTCCTTATCCTCCTAATCCACCATGAACACCCTCTCCTATTCCAGAATCAGATCCAATCACACCTCCACAAGCACCATGCCCTTTATCACCACCACCTCCACCCTGCAGATCCCAGCGTGAGTGTCAAGTTCCTAAAAGACCTGGTAATGTGCTTGGGGATAAAAAAACATCCAGTCCAACAATTAAAGGACTATGATGATGTTCTTAAGGACATGGAAAAAGGGTGAATCCTCTACTTCCAAGGATCAACAACAGGTACTGGGTGAATTCCTTCACTCTCTGACTCCGTCTGAACAAGATGTTGAGTGCCTCACCCAGGAAGGGGGAGATGCATTGGTTTCATACCTTTGCAGTAAAGCAATTTCACCTGATTTTGCATATAATATATATCATGAATGAACAGACAAGGGCATTCTAAGACTTCCTCTAGATGAGCAAAAACTCTGGATTGAAGCATGCAAAGATCAGCTTCAAATATTAAAAGACTGTAATGTCTATAAAATAGTTGATAGACCACCTAATCGAAATATTCTAAAGGTATTCAAGACGTTAAATCAGATGGTCGGAAATGTGTCCACTTAGTTGCAAAAGGCTTTACACAAGTCAAAGGCATTGACTATGACAACATCTTTTCCCCAGTAGTATGCTTTGAGACAGTGCAGTGTATGCTTGCCCTCTCAGCACTTGAAGATTGGTATATTACCAGTCTAGATGTACATTCTGCCTATTTATATGGCAAACTGGAAGAGGATCTCTATATGGAGTTTCCTGAAGGGTTTATGCCACCTGAATTAAAAGGCAAAGTCTTAAAACTCCTCCGAGCTATATATGGACTAAAACAAGCCAGCTTAGCATGGTGGCATGCCCTTGATAAATCCATGGAGGAATTAGGCTTTACATGGTGTAAAACAGATGCTGAATTATTCATCTATCGCAAAGGAAATGATATCATCCTAGTGATTATCTACGTAGATGATGCCCTCTTCTGTGGTCCAAATAAAACCTTCATAGATAAGGTTAAGGCTGCATTTATGAAGAAATGGGACTGTTGTGACTTAGGAGACATTTGCGAATTCCTAAGAATGAATATACATTGAGAAGGTCAAGATATATATCTAGATCAAAAAGATTATCTTGAAAAAGTGATCGAGAGATGCAGAATGGCAAATGCCCATACTGCTTCCACACCTTTACCCAGGGATATTACCCAGTAAAGAATGAAGCCTCTATAGATCAAGGACTAAGGTTCCATTTTCAAATGGTCATTGGCTCATTATTGTATCTGATGATCAGTACATGCCCTGATATATCGTATGTGGTGACACAACTCACTCAAATGTCTGCCAATCCATCAAAAGAACACTTAGATTGTGCATTATATATATGCTGATATTTACTTGGAACCAGAGACTATGCTCTCACTTATAAAGGTTCTTTAGGCAAAGGCTTAACAGCCTGCACCAATTCTGATTGGGGTCAAGAACCCATCACCAGACACTCACAGACAGGATTCTTCCTGAAAGTAGCGCATGGAATATTCCTGTGGAATTCACACCTCCAAAAGGAAACTGCACTATCTTTGACAGAAGCAGAATATATTGCCTTGAGTGAATGCACTTGTCAGGTCATTTGGATCAGACAAATGATGCAGGAACTCAACTACAACATGAAACCTACTCTGGTTTCAGGTGACAATCAAGGATCACTATTCATAGCACAAAATCCTGTTACCAAAAAATGTTCCAAACATATCTCAATAAAATATCACTTTGTGCATGATGCACTTATAGTGAGAAAAGATATTGAACTTTTTTATATCCCTGGAGATGACAACCCTGCAGATATGTTCACAATGAACCTTGGACATGTCAAATTCAAGAAATTTAGTTCACAACTTGGAATTGAATTCTACTTGCCGTCTTCAGACTGAGCAGGTGTCCTCCTACTCTAAATGCTAACATTTCCATACTGGATATTAAGCAAGGGGGAGTGTTGACAAGTAGCATACACATACTAGTACAGTTGTAATTATGTAAGCGAACATTGACAGTAAACAAGACTCATCTGAGTCTGAATTTAAAATAACACTCCTTGCTCTTCAGCCATAACGTTCATCATAAGGTCCACATCAACTAGATGAGTTGCCTTTGGGTAACTTCTGTTAATATGCATGCTCGCAACAAAGACAAGGTCTGGTTGGAAGCCTGCAACTTGAAATGCAGCATTGTTAACCCAAAGTTCACCCTGAAATGGGAAGGACCCTTCTTCATCATCAAAGTCCTATTCCCAATCATGTACTGCCTAAAGCTCCCATCCACCTGGAAGATCCATCCTGTCTTCCATGCTTCTCTCTTATCGTTGTATCATGAAAACGATGTACACAGACCTAATTTCACGAAACCACCCCTGGACCTTGTAGATGGCAAGAAAGAATACAAGATTGATAAGATCTTATGTCATCATGGACTTCCATCCAACCACCACTTCCTGATCCGATGGAAGGGCTACACTGCCAAAGAAGATTCATGGGAACCCCAGCAGAACGTGAAACATTCTAAGGCTGCCCTGAGGGTAGAAGTACCCAGACTCAGTGTTGCACTAGAGTGGCAGAACAACTGCAGAAGAGAAGATGAAATCAGACTGACTAAATAGTAACAGAGATTAGAGTGCTTGAACTCCGATGTAACTCCGACATAATGTCCGGAATAGGATAAATAAGGTCTGAAAGAAGAAAGGGACCTTACTGAGTGAAACAATCAACTCTGAGATGCTCCAGAGCAGAGTTGAGGGACTTGGTGCACATCAACCTCAGAGTTGTAGTGGGTGACCTCAGAGACAACCAGAGATCAGAGGTGTTACATTTTGACAATTATAAAAACCATCACCCCTCTGCTTTCCCCTCAGAACCATCATCCTTGTCACCTCGCAAACATGATCACTTTGCCACTCCACAACATCACCTTTGCCACTGATGATGTTGAGGAACCTTCCACCTTCATCGTCAATTCATTGTCCACCATCTCCACCCTAGAAGAGACCCTCTCCAAGGTTTCTACTCTCGTCGAATCTGTCACTGATGAAAACCGCACCCCATCCTCTACCTTCACAAACACCGGCTGAAACAGCCTTCCCCCTGACTCCCCATTCTGTGCTTTCCTCATGGAGATCCCTAGACTCCCCGTACCTCGTTCCGTCCAAGCTGTAGACCTCCCTATCCATGCCCATCATCTTCATCCCCAGGCCATTCCTTTCCTGTACATTGACACTTACCGTGAACATGTCTATGACAGACACATGGCCATTTCCATTAGTGCCCACCTCAATATGGGCTCCACCCTCTATTGTCTCGTCCATGTCTTATGGCAGATCAGCCATCTCAACTTCTTGATGTTACGTTTTATCCCGGACTACACTTTTTCCTTGGACTTATCGCTTACATATGCATGGGTATAAGTCCCAACTTGGACGTTCTTTTCTTTTCATTGCTGACTACGATACCTTGACTCATTATCCGCTCCAATCGCACTTCACGTGACTTCTTTCACTTGCTCGGTCAGCGATTCCTTCCACCATATTCTTTCACGTTCTATGCTTGCCCTGAAGTACTATACATATATAAACCCACATTGTCGCACCTATGCTCCTCATTCTAGTCTTACCGTTTTCTACCTTGTCTACTTTGTCCTTGCCGGAATACATCGTTGTTCCCACTCCGCGATACAGGCCTAAGGGTAGCCTTTAATACCTTCTTACCCTCCGTTGACAACCCTCATTGGGAAGTCTCCATCGTCAACCTCGTCCCGAGGTCTCCTTGCCATGACCACTTACGCGGGAGTTATCACCGTTAACTCGGTAGCCCTTGTCATCTGTCCTCAATCATAGGCAGACTCCCTTGTCCACCGTTAACTCGGAAGTCCTTGGCTGCCGTTAGCTCGGTAGCAACCCTCGTCACCAAACCTCGCTAGTAGGTAGGCTCCTTGTAGACGTCTTGCAATCGTCAAGCTCCGTCGCTCCTTGTCCACGGTTTAAAGACCAAAGTCCTAATGGTTCTACGCCCACCCATTCCCCAAGTCGGCCGTAACACTTGAATCACCCCACTGCCATCACCATCCTTGGCGAAGCCAATACCAAGTTAGACATCCTCGCCCACCAGCTAGAACTCAGCAAGTTCCTTGAGGACCTTGACCATTACCTTGCCGAGACCAATGCCCAGCATTCAGAACCACTCCCTGTGCCCATTCCTCCCTTTGCCCCTACCCCTACTACAGTTGTTGCCACTCCATCCACTCCATCTGCATCTTCATTCCCTCTCAAAGAAGAGGCCATTGCCTTGATCAACCAAGCAGAGCTTCACCATTGTGAAAACCTGGAACAAGTCATTCTCTCCATTGACAACCCTCGTTATTCCCAAGCCTGCTTTCAGTGCCGCTGCCTTGGACACTTTCAGGACCAATGCCCCAAATATCTTTGTCCCACCTGCCTCTGATTTGCCCCTGGACATAACCAGTGGGAATGCCCTCTTCAACACCCTACGCCTAGGCCCTCTCCCTCTACCTTGCTATTGTCCCATCAATCATCCTGTCAATCATCCTCGACTTCAATGTTGCCCCAAGGAACTCTGCTGTTGAGTCCTATGCACCAACACACCCAACGAACTGTTTGTTTCCCTACCTGACAACACTCCACACCCCTACAGACAACCTCCCAGAAGCCCCCACCTATTGACAAGAGAGAGAATGAGGGAGACTTCACATTCAGTGATGCCACCATGTCTAACATGACTGGTGAGCCCTATGGAGACTATAGAGATTTTTGAAGTTGGTGACTTCAAGTCTACTAAGGGGGTAATGTTATGATTTACTCTGGATCACACTTTTCCTTTGTCTTATCACTTACATACACATGTGTATAAGTCCCAACTTGGATGTTTATTTCTTTTCATTGCTGACTATGATACCTTGTCACATTGTCTGCTTCCATCACATTCCATGCACTTCCACTCCACTTGCTCCATCAGTGATTCCTTCCATCCTATTTCTTCACATTCTATGCCTACCCTGAACTTCTTTATGTATATAAACCCACATCAATGCACCTATGCTCTTCAGTCTAGTCTTACTGTTCTCTACCTCATATCCTCATCACTGCTGGAATACATCAGTGTTCCCACTCCATGATACAGGCCCAAGGGTAGCCTTAATACCTTCTTGCTCTTTGTTGCTCTGAATCACCCTTAAGTGGGGAGTCTCCATCATCGACCTCACCTAGAGGTCTCCTTGTTCACCGTTAACTCAGAAGTCCTTGTTGTTGGTCCTCAATCATAGGCCAACTCCTTGTCCACCATTAACTCAGAAGTACCTTGGACACCATTAGCTCAGTAGCACCCCCTTGTCACCAAACCTCGCTAGTAGGTAGGCTCCTTGTAGATGTCTTGCAATCATCAAGCTCCATCACCCCCTTGTCCACAGTTAAGACCAAAGACCCAATGATTCTACGTCTGCCCTCACCTAGGTCAGCCATAACAGCAACTGGTAGAAGTATCAATGACATGCATTACTGACAAGTTGTAGACTCTCTATCCTACCATCTGGATGGATGGCATCAACTGTCTGTTGTGCAACACTGCTAATGGATTGAAGGCTTCACTTGCTAACATGATGGAGGCAAGCCAAGCAAATCCTCAAGCTGTTCATTGCATCCATCAGCTCACAGCAAGGCTGGACCCCCTCTGGGATGACATGATGGACAATTTCTAAATTGGTGTGTGCATGACTGCACATGATCATTACATGCAGTGGTACCATGTGGGCAAGCATAAGCTTGATGCCAGGGGTGGTAATCCTTGCAAGAAGCAAAGAAGCACTGAAGGTCTCACCCAATCCTCCTCAAATTAGTGGCTATCATCAAATGTTGGAGAGATGGACAAGGGAGGTGGAGCATAGACTGGTTGGCTGGGCATCTATCTGTATTCTTCATTTCAGACATTTGTTTCATGTTACAATTCACAAATGTACATGTGTATTTCATACAAATGTACAGTGTTCTTACCCAACAAATATGCAACTCATGTATAATCTCTAGGTCATGACCAGGTAAGTACATACCCTAGAACATTCCTCACCTCATTCTCTGGCCACAAACAAGGCTGTCTCAGGATACCAGCTCCCAGTGCCCTGTCATTGCAGTCACATTTGATCCTGAGATCTCCCTTGAAGTGATATTAGAAAAGGTGGGTCATCAGATCTTTTTCTTTTTCTTTTTCCTACCTACATCCCCATGACATGAAAAGTCAGAGCTGATACTGACACAGTCCCTGCATGACCTATCCATCCATCCTCAGCTTCCAAACAAGAAGGTCGAGTCAAATGACCCACTCAGAAGGCATTGGAGAAAGAGACACCTCCCAATGTTGTTCCCACAGAAGCTGCACTCTGTTTCCATCCCATGCACATTTCAAATGATGATAATGAGGAAGAGATCAACATTGATGGAGTAGTGGATACTGACAATGAGGAGGAGGAGGAGCAGAAGGGTGGCAACACACAGTCTGCTTCCCATCTCAATAATCAACAGCTTTCACATGCCTGAGTGCACAACCCATTTGTGAATACTTCTCAGATGCAGTCCATGAAGACATCAAGTACCACTGATATTCAATATTTTTTCAATGAACTCTGGAGAGCACTGTCTGTAAACACTACAGGTATTATTCTATGTTCTTATCTGAAGCTGCATGCTGAACCACTCTGGAGAGAGATCCACAATGCTAATCCTGTGGCCTGGAGTGACAAGTACTCCAAGCATGCATACATTTATCAACCAAAATCTGGAAATTCTACTCTGCATGGACATATTGACCACTGGCACATCAATGATTACCTAGAGTTAGTGGAGGCATGCAGCTGGCCAGTATGGATCAATATCATCAAGAACAAACTGATGCTTGAATATATGATTGCTGATTTGCAGCAAGTAATAGCTGATTGCAGAACACTTGAAGGTCTTGGTGCACCAATGTCAGCAACTGATCAAGGTGAGCTGAATTTTAGTGGTCAGGACCATGTGCCTGCCTTTTCAGAAGAGGAGTTCTATAAGCACCTCGTCTCATTCATTGTGGCCAATGATCAGGCATGATGCTTACCACCTTTGTTGTAATTCCTTGATCACCTTTTACAGTACCTCAGTGTTGTAGAGTGCAAAGAATTTCAGTGGCTTCTTTTGCTTCTATAAGAATGTCTCCATGACAAGATTGTCAAAACATGGGAGCAATATCTTGTTGCTCTCAGGAAGGAATTGGGGGTAAGCATAAATGTCATTTGATGTCATCCAGTCTAACCTGTTCACCTAGGATGCACTCAGATGGATCTCCTTTACAACTGATATTTGGTTGTCAGGTAACATGATGAGATTCCTTGCTCTAACAGGCCATTGGATTGTTGACAACTCACAAAACCTTTTGCAATTGAGATCCACACTGCTCAGATTCACAAGGTTGAAGGGAAGTCATGATGGCATACTGTTGGCCCAAACTATATTGGCTCTCCTTGACTGCATTGGTGCCACCTCCAAGGTATTTTCCCTTTCTCCTGTTTATCCATTGGCTGAAATGATGCAATATGTTGGCCATTTTTTGACAGACAACACTTCAAAAAATGGACAATGCTTTAAATAATGATGTCTGTATGCAACATTTGCAGGCTCTATTGGCCGATCAGGTCGAGTTCAATGCAAATGACTGCCAGATAAGATGATTCCTGCATATAGTCAATATATGCATAAAGCACATCATCCAATGTTGCTCAAATTCCATGCCTGAGGACATCACACAAAAATGAATCAATGCACTCTCTAATCCTGATGATTGTCAACAATATGCAGCCACCATCAAGAAGGACCCCATCAAGAAGTGCCATGCTATTGTCACTGCAATCTGAGCATCTGGACTTCACAGAGATGACTTCTCTGACACTGTAAAATTCGGAAATGCAAGGAATTGGTTCAAGCCATCTCAAAGCCCTATCATAATGGTACCTGAATTCAAACTGAAGTGTGACACTGACACAAGGTGGGACTCCATGTATGGTATGATTGAATGCCTCATCAAAATGCACTTTGTAAGTCATGTCAGTCACTTCATAGCTAACTCACTCATTCAAAGTAGGCTGTTGATTACTTCATTTCTTTACCCAACCACCATGTCCTTGAAAAGCTGAATTTATCAGAATCGGACTGGATGGTGCTGGGAGACTTCTACAGGGTTCTCGATGTGAGTCTTTCATGTCTCTATAGAATGTGAATTGACAATCAACCTCACAGGTCCCAGCAATGTTTGCTACATTTAGAGTATATGTAGTGTATTGGCTATAGCCATGGGAATCTCAGTTAGCATTGGTAAGACCAAATATTGTACAAGCCCCTGGCTACATAATGGTCCATGGATCACATGATTTTGTCTGGTGGTGCCAGATATATCACCATTACAAAACAGCAATACCATTGCAATGATTTTTTCACTTTTGTGCTCATACATATAATCTCCATTAAATGACATGATATTTGGCTTTATTTGATCATACAAACAAATATGTACACATAATGATTGTGGCTGAGCTTAAATATATTCACACTCCTCTTTATTTGTAATCACTATTATTATATATTCTACCTTTACTACTTAGAACAATATTATTCTCCCTATGCACAATGCTGGTCACTCTGCTTGCTTCTGCTGTTGTATACTGCTCTACTATATCCAGACTTTGAAAAAATAAGCTTTTTGAGCTCTTAAAGTCTTGTGGAGGTCATCTAATCAAGAATTTCCCTATTAATATTCAACACACTATGTATTTGATTAGCTTTTTGCAATACATTTCTATCCATCAACATAGTCCTTCATTACATGAAAAAGTCTAGTACAAAGGCTGTGGTAATCAAGGAACCCGTCCCATACTTGACAACTCTATCTGCTAATCTATCATTAAACCATTTTTCTGCCTTTTTCTGGCCCCAATTGCACCCAACCAACACCATATGATTGATTTAAATCTATTATAACCATATAATCTCTTTCAAGTCGAGTTCTAATGCATATAAGCAAAATTCAAGTAAGCTTTGTGATGTTTAATAGAAAGGAGAGGGCATTTCTTGATTACCACAGCCTTACCTGTCATGGTGCTTTCCAGGTACTGTCTTTCAGGCCTCTAATCTTGTGAATGTTGATCATGCAGTCATTATCAAGCTTGGAGATTTGGGACCCAAACACTGTTTGATTGACCACAAACAGCATGTTCTCTCACAATTGTGTGGCATCCATGGCATTCTCCAACCCTTCTTCTTTGGATAGGAATGCAATCACAATGCCCTCATGCTCATTGCCCTTGGACCCTTACTGGAAGATGTCTTCCACATGTATGGCCAAACATTCTTATCTACTACAGTGACTTGTATTGCTATCCAATTAATGCTTTGTTTTCTGCTGCCAGTACTCATCCTGTCAATTTCTGACCCTTTCAATCCACAGCTTGATCATCTTGAGGCCATTCATATGTGGCACTTCATCCACTGACATCAAATCAGGCAATATCCTCATTGGGAATGCCACCTGAAATGACATCCTGTATCTTGCAGACTTCAGCATTGCTCATTGATATCGAGATTCCTTCACTCACATCCACATCCCTTTTTACTGCAGCCTATCATCTGTTGGCACTCTCACATTTGTATCCATTAACAGCCATCTGGGCAATGAACTCAGTCACAGAGATGACTTGGAGTTGCTTGCATATGTACATCCTCATTTACCTTTTGCATGGATTATTACCATGGTATACCAGCACCTTGATGTGAAGAAGCACCATCCTTCACATGAAGCAGAACACCTCACTTGTGGAAACATGCAGGGCCTTCCCATCAGAATTTTGGGACTTATTGGAGGATTTTCATGGATTATGATTTACTGAAAAGTCTGACTACACATGCTTGCAGTTAATGTTTGTGGACCTTCAAAACAGGATGGGGGGCCAGACTTGATTTGAGTGGCAACTGTCTACTCATTCTCTTCTGGTTGCCCATGCTTCTGACATTTCATGCAAAGCTTTCAGAAAACTGCTTTCAAAAGAGCAAGTTGGGACCCCAGTCAGAAGATCAAAAAGGTATGTTTCATCTCACTTCAAATTATTCACAATGTTGGATATATTTCGCATAGATGAATCAGGTAGCTTACATAAGCATACCTTACATCGCACAGTAGCTAGTTTACTTAGTCCTCAGTGATGTACTGAGGACATACAGGTTACCTCAGTAAGAGAGGATTAACAGAGTTCTACACACAAAACATATTAAAAGCTTATCATTAGGAAGTGCAGGCTGGATGAACCAACCCTACCAATCCATCAAAAGGTTTAGCTGCAACTGGAGTTGTATGCTATCTGTCCCTCTAGCCTCATTTCACACTGATGAAAGCCACCTTGGCCCAATCACTGGTTATCAGAATAGTGGTTAGTGGTTTGAGGTAATGGTTGTACTGCAGTTGTATGTGTGATTGGACTTGGCTTGTTATTTTTGAATGTAGCAATTGTTATGTGTGGTCAGAACTGGTTTGGAAACCAATTCCCACTGAAAAATGATTTTGCATAGTTACAAACTGAAACTTAACTGGATAAAATCAGAATTGTGGTTTTATATATAGTTCAGTTAGATTATGTAAGCTGGACCATGCAAAAACTGAATGAAACCAGAACTGGTTCTCAGTTAATCAAACTGCAGCCACACTAGGTCATGGTGGTCATGCAGACTGCAGAAATGTGGCTACATTATGTGCACAAGCATTAACTACTTCCTTACACTTTATCCTGCCACCTCCATCAAAGCCTCCCAGCAGCCCCACACTGTCAGAATTGGTTTCTTCTCTATCTCTTCACATTCCACATATTCTATTAAATGCTATGTTGGTCCAAAAGATGACATGATAACCTACATCATAGCTTACTAATGCCTCATGTTCTTGTAAATATATATAAGTAGTCATTCCACATGTATGTACTTCATCTTCAATATATTTGTTTCTCACTCAAAATAGCAGCTTCACTTTGAAGTTGTCTTTGAGCACATCTCATATTATATCAAAGATATCCACCTTTTCAACCCTCTTCACTGGTCTTCAGCTGTTGATGGTTACCATTGTGCAATATCCAATATATTAGCCTGGTACTGCAGGAGAGGCCAATTCCTTACTCTCATACTACTTTCAAATGTCTGCTTCAGACACACCTCTCTACTCAACTCATCATACCTGGGTCCAGGGTTAAGGGACAAAGAGTTTGATACTTGAAGGCAGAAGAACTAGCACCTTCTCTCCATGCTATTCATATGATCATCTGCTGTCATAAATAAGGATAACATTGCTTGTTACTGCTAGGTAACCCCCAAAGTGCACTAGGGGCACCTTGTCACAGGCTTAAGCCCATTGACCAGGTTTGTGTGATCACCCAACAACATCATGTGTGTATAGAGTTCCACACCATTCTGAATTCTAAATTGCACAAGCAAGAATGCTGTCTTTGCAGAACATGCACTCACGTGCCCCTTCACAGCTGTTCAGCATCATTTGAGTTCTTCATGGAGCTTCTCAACACCCAGGTCAGCTCTAGGTGTGCAGATGCCCCTGACAGTCATATCTCCAGGCAAGGCTCAGATGGACATGGACCAGTCTGCATTACCCAACTGTTTGCACCCATGAAAGTGATCCCCATGCAAAGACAGTCTGGTATGCTCATGCTTCAGGGCAGATTAACATTCTTGTCGCCCGCGAGCCAAATGCGTGAAGGCAGTTTTTGAATGCCACCGAACGCTCCCATCACGTCTTCGGATGGGTCCCAAGTTCAATCTGACCATTCTGGCGGCGGCGTCTTCAAGCGTCGAAAAACAATCGGATTTAGGGGTCCATCATCACATGTTCGCAGTACCGAATGATGCATGTATGATCGACTACGGAGTGCGATCCCAGTCTTCGGATGGACTAGGGTCCCATTGTTCCACCCTGATGGAAAAAGAAGTCACCATAACTTGGATAAACCGCCAATTGTCGTCTTCAAATGACAATAAAAGCAACAAGATTAAATGGGCCCTTGACATGTTCGGTGCGCGGAATCGGTTGCAGAAGTCATCGCGGGAGCGGCTTGCTCAGAGCGTTTCCCCTTCAAATTCGTCTCGTATAAAGTCCTGTTACTTCTGGTGGACCGATAAATCACGAACCCCAGATATACATCATGTTTCATATCTCCCGACAGCCCTCTGGAAGCTGGGGGATCCACTGCCAGTCGGCGTTTCTTGGCACCTTTAAACGTAGACAGGTGGCATCGGAGTCATGGCGGAACCACAGGTCTTCCCATCCTCCCGGTGGATGAATGCGAAGAAGTGTGGGATGTATGCCGACGATGCTAATTAACGCATGACGAGTCTTTCCGAATAGCAATAAAATTTAGGATTGTCATACCCTCCAGAACCGACATGTCGCTCCCAGGATTCGATCACTCGTCGACGAGCACCACCGAGTCCAACACCGAAAATCCGGCTGCCACCCCGCCCTCGTTGCTCTCGACGCCCTTGGTGCGCATCAACCATCCCACGTCGCCCCGTTCCTTGCGTACGACGCCCGCACCTTCGTCC
>JBBPTO010000156.1:0-45980 GCA_038094155.1 Pulveroboletus cf. aberrans | reverse complement strand
CCCATGCCTTCAATTCACCCTCTGCTCATTTATGAAGAAATGGCAGTCAAAGGTCAATATCAAGTGGGATAAGTCAAAGCAAAGTAGAGAGAGTCAAATTTCCCACAGATACCAAGTCAACCAATCTCATCTCAAAATTGTACCTGGCCTTAAGACCTATGGAATTCTCTATCTCTCTTTGCAACTTACCTGTTTTTCTTTTACTTAGATTTAAGTCACACTCACTTTTCTACCATATCTGGCCTGCTGACTCACTTGAGACAGCAGGCTCGAGTAAATGATATCCCTCATACATACCCAATATATTCCATTCACTATAATATCACCATGGCAAACTACTAAGTAGAGGCTCTGGTGTCTAAAACTGCCAGTGAGGATAGTGAGACCAAAGAGAACCTTACTATCTGGCCTTTGAGGCTTTCACAGAGTTTGGGACATGATAGGGCTTGGAAGTCCCTTTTACCTAGTATTGTTATGTTTTACATAGGGTAGTGCGCCCCAACAAAGGACACAAATGGACTTAAAAAAACTACCCTTGCCTACTAATCTTTATCTTTATTGAGCAATGTGGTCTGACTAGTGATTGAACTCAGTCTACATTCTGTTGTAACTCATATAGTACTCCCTTGAAAATCTCTTGAGATATTGACTCGACTGTCCACTACTTCTGTCAAACCAGCTGTTACTCTCCACCCTAGAAAAAGACTATGAAGTAAGAAGTCTAAATATATTTAAGGACAGTTGCATCTCATGTAATCTTTCTATCACTACTTTGAGTACTATGCTCACATCAGATCCCCTACCCACACACTTCTAGAGCCCTCAACCCTTTCATCACAATAAAAACTCTCCACTATGCATATCCCATTTCAATGATACAACTCTCTTAGCACAAAGTCCAGCCACTCTTGATCAATGTGAAATCTGACAGTGTCTCATTCTCTGTTGAAAAGAAGTCTATCTATCTTCACTAAGCATATATTGCCAACACTTAACCCAACCAATCTCAACTCCTTTAAAAAAGCCTCGTTGCTATCTCTTTGAGACACTTTTATGGCAATCACTTGCCATTTGAATTGGTCAACCTAGATCACGCCTTTTCCTGTCATTCATGTTTACTCCCCTGCTGCACATGCCATATATTTCCTAGCATACCATCAATAGGGCTCACATAATGATATTATGCCTGTAAAACCAGATAAGCTCCACTGACCATATGAAATGTGTCTCTGACAACATTTCTATCTTCTCTGATGAGTATCACCATCCCCCTGCTGTCTTCCATAGAACCATAGTTAGCTTGAAACCCCTTTTCTTTGATTTTTTTTGCATTATTACCTTCTCAGCCCTAGAGTCTTATCTCTAACTGCTTTCAAACACCATCAGAAGCTTTTATATCTAACAAGTGCAACAACTCAAAATCACTAAAGGCTCTAGGTCGCTCAATAGACAACAAGAGAGGAAAGAGAAGAATGAGTCGATGACTTTGATGCTGAGGAAAGACTGTCCTTTGGTGGATTTTATTCAAGCCTTTATATACTACATGGGGGGTTGTACATATTGTACACTAATCTAAGATGTACATGATGTCTGTGCATGTATCTAATATAATAGAGATCAAATGGAAGCTTGCTACAGCCTTGTACATGCCTGATGTGCAAGGCTGTGGAAGAATGGAAGATCATATATGAATAGATTTAAGGGTATGGTGAAGGGTATGGGTAATGGGTAATACATAAAATGCTCTAGGGCAGTCTAGAATGCATATGATGTCATACCTTATGCATGGGTAGGATTGTGGGGTTATGCATGGAGTTCGTGTGTCATAGAGTCTACCTTTGCATCTAGTGTTTCCAGAGTAATTGTGATGCATGGGAGCGATGTTAGATGTTCATATACCATAGATTAGATGATTGTAACAATGACCACTTCAACCTACCCAAGCTCCACTTGCTCATTCATTATATTGACACTATCAAGTGCTTGGGAAGCCTTGATAGTCTCAATACAGAGCATGCTGAATGACTGCACATCTACTTTGCAAAGAAGGCTTATGCAGTAACCAATTGAAAAGACTACACTATGCAAATGACCAAGTGGCTGCAGCAGCAAGAAGCATTCAAGCAGTTCAACCACTTTCTCATTTGACATAATGGTTCCAGATTCACTAACTTTTCGGACAGTGATTTGGAGTATGATGAGTTGGAACTGAATGAAGCTCCAGCTGTCTTGACTCCACTATATCAGATCACCTGGCTGCCATCTTTTCCAATGAAATTGGTGGAGTACCTGGAACAACACCATGGTGCTGTGTCCATTATTAAAGCACTACAAGTTTTCCTTCAAGCCCTACCACCTGACCACCAGTTTTTGCAGCCATATTACCATGACCTCTTCAATATCTTCAGCAGCATGGTCATCACATTACAGCCATATGAACACATCTCAGCAAAGGATGTGGCAAGGATATGAGCTCACCCCCAGCACTCAAATGTGGTCTGCAAACCCCTCAGTTTGGCTAGATTTGACATGATACTTGCTGTAGATGATGAACAGGCATATTGACAAGGGGGGCTGCATGGTGAGTGTATCTATGCAACATAAGCATACAGTGACCTCCAAAACTACTTCAATATTTAATCTCAACACAGTGCATGAAGCACCCTGCAATGCTGCATGGAAATTTCACTTAGCTTTGGTGGAAACAAACAAAGTATAAAACCTTGGACACAAACTGGTCTCAGGATCATGTGATTTGACCCAGAGTCCATAGATATATGACCATATGAAATCAGCAATACCATTTCAATAGTTTTGCACCTTTATTATTAAGGGGGTATTTAATACTTGTGATAGCCTCCTTTTGCATCAATCATCACCTCAATCCTTCTGGGTATACTCTCAATCAGCTTTTGGCACTCCTTAGCTGGTATTTTATCCCATTCCTGCTGAATCCTCTCCCACAACTCAAAATTCCTTTAGGAGAGTACTCATGCTCTGCTAGCCTTCTTTTCAGATAACCACAGATATGCTTAATGGAGTTAAGGTCTGGAGACTGTGCAGGGCATACCATGATCCTAAAATCCTGCTCCTCTAACCACACCTTGACCTTCTTGCAAGTACACTTGGGGTCATTGTCCTGTTGAAAAATAATGTCAGGTGGATTAAAACCATAGTAATGCATGGTTTCTTGCAGTTCATCCTTCGAATTTTAAAGGTATAGGTCCCCGTTTATCCTACCATTAATCTGGATAGCATATACAATGCCATCCAAACCCATGCAACCCCACATCATCACAGAACCACCTCCAAACTTGACTGTTCTCTCAACCAACCTATTACTAAGTCATTCTTCTGATTTTTCCCAAGCCCATTTGTGGCCATCAGATCCCAGGTGATTGATTTTGGTCTCATCAGACCATATGACCTTCTTCCAGTCATCAATAGTTCAATCTCTATGGGCATAGACAAATTCCAAACAAGCTTTATGATGTCTGGCTGAGAGAAGGGAGCATTTGAACTTGACTACAGCATTCATATTAATTTTATTCAAGTGGAAATGCACTGTGGTGGTGGACAGAGGTTCCTAAACAAGCCGGGTAAGATCTTTTGTCACTTTAACAGCATTCTCTGCTTTTCCAGAAGAGATTAGAAGACTAGCATGTTGCATATTGGCAGAAGAAAGCTTGGATGGGTGACCAACCTCCAGTAGATTTTTGAAGCTCAGGATGCTCTTTGAAGTGGAGTCTAGATATGGTAGACACATGAAGACCAGTAGCAGAAGCAATAGAGTGGGCAGATTGGTGAGCACCAAGCATGAAGAGAATATTGGCCTTTTGAATAGCACATAGGGATTTCATGATGGTAAAAGTTGAAAGCAAAGAAGCATGTGAAATATTTCAAACTCAGACATATTGTTTATATGTGTATCTTTGTTTGTTTGTGTAATTGATACCAAAAGTCATTTTATTTCAATGTGATTCTGCTCTATCTTTCAAAAGGTGCAAAACTGTTGCAATGGTATTGCTGATTTAATATGGTCATATCCTCATGGACTCTGGGTCAAATCACATAATCCTAAGACACTTTTGTAGCCAATTTTTGTACTTTGTTTGGTACTGCTGAAGTGAAGCAGAATTCCCACACAATATTGCAGGGTGCTTCATATACTGTGTTAAGGTTAAACATTGCAACAGTTTTGAAGGTCACTGTATTGTGCTGGGCATGATTGCAGGCCTTCACATGGCTGAGGTATGTGTTATCTTCAAGCTTCCACCTCACCTCAGCAACTATCCTCACCTGCTCACCAATATTCACTGGTTCAAGCCACAAATGTGTTGTGTCAGCCACTCATCAAGGCAATGGCTGCCAAATGTGGTGATTATAACTATACTGGTTTCTTGCATCTGCCAGCCCTGTCATTTGATACCCAGGTTCTCCACTGGGGTCATGGGCCCCCAGTGGATCAATGGTTGCTCAGTTACCTCAGAGAAGGAGTTCTACTTGAACAGGTACATCAACAATCATACTTTTGAACTATACAGAGTCCACAGGCTTTGACACATACCTGTCTAAACATGCAAAGCACTCACACTCGTTGGAGGTTCAGTTCCCAACTGTGCAAGGATCCTCTTGTTACTGATTTCTGTTCAAGGTCCATCCTCTTTCCTCCCCCCCATTTCTATCTGCTTGGAGATTATTGGATCAACACCTCCCACTTCCAACAGCTGAGTACAGTAGCACATGCACTGAAACTTTCACATACTAATGGGTCCTCCTAAAATGTATCATCCTATCCCCTGTTGTCTGCCTACTGTCACCCTCCATCTTCCCCTGGACCACACTTTCATGATGAGGATGATATGGTGGGGAGAGTAACATGTCAACCCTACCACCACATGGATGGTGAAGGTGCTTCCTATTGTCTTTCCTGCCACAGTGTCATGTGAGTTTAGCATGTCTTTTGCAGCTGTGGAAGTCAAATGTTAAAGGATTCCAGGTTTGTTCTATGTGCCATTAGCTGTACATAGCTAACAACAAGCTGTTGCATCATGCAACTCCCATCATTCATGTGCTGTTCCCAATGACACACTTGATAGCATACACCACTGGTAGACTGTTAATTGTGATAACAGCAAGCAGACAACCTGATGGCCAGCAACTCTTTTCCTTTCATCAAGGCCTGACACTGACAACAGATTACAGTGGGCATATACTTAAGGTACATAAGGTATGGGTATTTCCACCAGTTACCTTGATTTTCCACTCACATCAAACTTGCTTTCATGCCTAACATTTTAGACAACAGCTCGCAGGCTCACATGGTTGATGCTGTTCGGATGCCTAGTGCATGCATGCACTGGCCCATGGAGAAGGTTCAGGTCATGAAAGGTGAGCACTTTGCCTGCTCTCATTGTCATGCAATTCACTATCATTTAGATGATCTCCTGCATGACAAACTTGTCAAAAAACAGGAAGCCTATGTGAAGGCCAAATGAAGCGAGGAATGAACTGAAAGATTTGCCCAAGTCTTCCAAGCTACTCACCATGACCCATCCAAGGCCAAGTGCTTGCCAGCAGATGTGGACATGCCCACACTGACCAACAATGCAGTAAGTACTCACCTAGCAGTTAGCAGTCACTGGTGAATGAATAATATGTTCTTTCAGTTTTCTACCTGACCCAGTGGGGGACACAATGGCATGACTCACACCAACCTTCAAGGGGCCAAGACACTGGTCATATGCAAGGGAATGGTTCCCTCTGTATCAGGGAAGACATCTAACACAGTGATAGGTTTGCATACTACCCATCTCAGTGGTCTTACTGTGTTCATCAGCAGAGCCACCTCAGATGTCCCCCATGTATTGAGCTGGTTGCAGGCAAAATTTTGGTTGTATACAAGGGACCTGTTGCCCCTGTAAAAGGGAAGACCTCTAACACTATGGTATGTTCAAGTACGGGATGCCTCAATGGTCTAACTTTACTTTTCAGCAGGACCACCTTTCACTGCATGTTTCCTTCAATCACTGGGGTGTGACCACTGTCTCACCTTGACCATCAACTCCCCATGGGTTGAAGACACTTTGTGGGCATGAAACAGCTGCATCCAATAGTGCTGTTCGGGTTGAAAGTACACCCCATATCAGAGCTATTGAATGGTATGTTTCTGGACTCTCAGTGTTAGGTCCCCATCATGACATTATCAACTTACAAGATCAGGTCCTGTATCAAGCCAAAGGTGGAAGACTATGATCCCTCTACATGCCAGATCTTGATCTCAGTGATTAAATTTTATCAGATTCTTTTACTAACTGAAAACCCATATCCTACAGAAGATGAGAATATTGAGTGGGGTCCAGGATTTTGGGATCTGGCTTCTTGACATGACAACCTACCAAATGCCATGCCCAATCCAGTACTCATCAAACTCATGTGTAGAAATTTTATGCTAAGTGTTTACTAACATTTGTTCAGATCACTGAACGTGCAACCCACCTCCACTCTCAATTCAAGCAGAACATGTGCCCACTTATCATGTCAATGAAACACTGGACACTGGGATATGACACTGCTGTGGGGAGGAAGAACTGAGCACTTTTCAACACACTGAAAATGGACACAGCATTCATGTTTGGTGTAAGTGAGCCTACATTATGTACACACCAAATAACTCTACCCATTCCAAGGACTTCCGCACATGCAATGGTGTTTTTAGAAACAAAGTATCCAGCAAGTGATCAATGAAATCTTGTTTAAAAACAAGTATGGTGAGGGAATCAAGTTTGTTGAATACTATCAACCCTTTCCTGTTGTTGTGTATGCATTGCCACTCACAGGGGTATGTTTCTTCTTTGATGGCAATGAGTATACTTATGTTCCTTTTTAGTTCGAATGTGCTATTGATGAATGGAAGACTGGCTCACACAAGAAGCTGATGTTTAAAGAGGACCACTACTCAGACTGCTACCCAAAATACCTCAAGCTCTTGAATGATTTTCACAATCAAATGCATAAGTATGATATAGTCCCTTTAATCATGCAACAGGTATATGACAACAGATGGTGAGTGCAGCAATACAATTGTATTCATAACTAATCTATTATCATAGTGCATACACCAGAGTGTCTGCTGCCCAACCATTGACCTTGCATTCACCGCCAGCTGATGACATTCAAGTGGCACTTGAAGAATTTGAAGTTCACAACAAAGAGATGATTGAGGATGCTATTGATCAAGCTGAGGAGGGACATGACATGAGCAAGGACAATGAAAACAGGCTGATTGATGAAGAGGAAGAGGACAAGATTGAGGAAGATAAAGAAAGGATGTCTGGGATGTCTGCTGATGAAATGGAGCAGAAACCTGGTGCCATGGGTTGTTGCTAGTATGGGCTATTGTTGGTGTCAAAATGTACATTCTCCGACCTCTGGCCTACTCTGATGCTCATTGTCACAACTCCAAGGTTGACGCATGCCAATGCCACCATCTCCACTCCAGAGCATCTTGGAGTTGGCCTTTTCACTCAGTAAGGTCTTCTTCTTCTTGAGGACCTTATATTTACTATTTCAGACATCATGTCGGAGTTACATCGGAGTTCATAGCTCAATCTCTGTCACTATTTCAGTCCATTTTTCTCATCTCACTCCCTCAGTTGTCCTGCCATCAGTGTGCAACAACTGAGGTGAGTTCTTAGCTACATTCTGCTACTTTTGTCACTTATGTATGTAATCTGGGCCTGCTTGCCCCTCCATAGCACACAGATTCTGTCAGTTGGGATCGAATATAGACTGTTTACATTAGGTACCAGCAGCTACGAGTGATTACAAGTGCCAACAAGTGTTTACAAGTGGTTATGACTGACTACAAGTAATTATGACCAACTACATTCATTGTCTACATGCTCAACAATAGACAATATACAGCAGTCATGGATATCATGTAATACAGAATGCTACATAGAAGGGAGAAGACTACCCACACTACAGGTCCTATATGTTCTATATAGCATTATGTAGTAAATTCTTTTTTGCAGATGCACAATATATGTGGCATGTACCTGTGTTTTATTCCTCCTCTCCCCATCACTGCCATTACTGCAGTCATTGCTGCCATCCAACTCGTAGATTGTTTGGAGCCTTTCTGAAACTACCCCAGCTCAACTCTCATGTGCTGTCCCAGTTTGCCCCTGGGTCTATCAGATTACATTCCCAAAGTGAGATTCATCCATCCTTCATAACTTAGTATATTCCACTTCAATGGTGGTTCATGCATGCTGTCCCAGGATGCCAGGACATGGTCTATGTGAGATCAGGCAATTGTGATGGACAGAATATAAATTTCCACATTCATTGCTGCAAGAAAGTGAGTGATAACCGAGCAAGTTAAGTAGAGTGGCATTAATGCCCTCTTATCATCAGATTCACCATCAGAACCACTGTGTACACTTTCAACCCTATGAAACCCCATTTCCAAGCCCCCTCCCTTTAGAGCTTTCTGAGTATGGTACACATTGCTGGGCCTTCCCTGGCTCAGTTCCCTTATGTTGTCCTCCTCCCCAACAGTTGTGGCAGCCAAAATATATAACATACAAGGTGAGGGTTGCCTGTCCTTTATAACTTGATATGTTCCAACCAATGACAGTGCATGCAGGTTGTTGATAACTGCATACCTCCAGAAGGGGACCTGCATTGTGAGAATTACTCTCCTTATCTTCAATGCTGCATAAGAGTGAGTGATAACCATGCAAGTGAAATAGCATGACATTGATGCTCCATCACCAGATGGTCTGTGTACCCTTTCACTAGTAACCTTTCCCATGTGCCCAACATGCACAGTCAGAGATGGAAGGGAACCTTTGGGGAGGAGAGGATGTTGTTCTTGTACTTGATCTCACAGCTTGTCATTTCTAAATATCATATTCAATAACCAACTGGGAACCCTGCATAACACTGGTAGCTGAGAAGAATTACAGAAGAAACTTCATCAAACAAGGTGTGTCATATGTACTTTCTGATGCATTGCCATTGTGTCATAGTATATCTGTTGTAACCTCTAACTTTACTTTACAGCAACTCACTCATTCTTGTTGCCATGATGCCAATAAAGGCAGGGAGAAAATCCAGCTTGTTACTATTAACTACAGGAATACATAGTTAGTGTTATCATCATGACTGGTACCTTGCCATCACAACTTGACTCTGAAAAGAGGTTCAGCACAGTACATAAATTCTCAAAAAGGCAGATGTCTTCCTGTGTACATTTGCTTTGTATTTTTGATTTTTCTGCTGGCACTGACATCTTTTGTTTCCCTTGCACAGCCACTATAAGACACATCAGGAATTTTAACATTTTGATGGGAGTTGATGTTATGGGGGAATGTGGGATGGCCAACTTTAATATCACCAAGGCACAGCAAGTCTGTCAGATGATGGTGAACATGCAGGCCATCAGGGAGGTCAATGTGAATGCATGGGTATGATACTGGATTGAATGTAGTGCCCTCTAAAGTCAAAGCTGAACAAACCATTGTCAATAGACTGGCTTGATCTTATACTGTATTCATAAGCTATAATGAAGTCAAACAAAGCCAGGAACCAGTATGTCTCTTGTGAGAATATGTATCACTTCAAGCTGAGTATGAATTCTGACCCTCATGTGGGTCGTCTTCATGATGGCAATGCTGGGTTGAGAAATGAGAACAGGCCATGCTGTGTGATATAGCTGATGGGCTGTGGTCATTGTGCGGTGAATATCACAGTGGAAGGAGTGGTGGGAGAGACTGAATCTTGAAGTGGATGGAAGATTGGTCATGGCCACATCAATTGCAACATATTAGAGCCAGTTTGGAAAGACTTTGAACAACCAAGTTAGCTCACCCACATGAATCAGTAAGGTTGGCTATATTGGCTTGTACTGTAGCTGTGTCAGTGGGTGAATTTCAGATCAAATCCTGCCCAGACTCCATTTGAATCAGCTGAGGGGTGTTGAAATTTGGTATTTGCATTCTGCTCTTCATTACATAACTAAGGTTCTAGATCATGATCATCACATGATCATTGGTTATTTCCACTTTCATATTATTTCATCATTCACTATAGTTATGAGATACTTATGCTATTGGCTAGTATCTTTAGTTTGTCTGATATTTCAGTTTAGTAGTCATATTTCATGACTCATACCTATTCTCATATGATAGAGATATACACAGAGAGAAATAGTCCTGTATCATATATAAGGAAAGCTCCATTATGGCAGGCCATATAGCCACTTAAATACATAATGCTGCAGTACTTGCTGTAATACATCTTTTCCTGTAGTCACCATTTATAGGTTGTGATGTATCCTGAGGATAGATGTTTGGTGCCAGGATTCTGCCATGATATATCCTGACCACCAGAGAGCAATGACCATATTAGGTGGGTACACACATCTGAAAGCAAATATAATTCACAGCCATCAGATCCTTCCTTTCTGGATTTTCACTAGACTTCTTTAGAAATAAAAATCTGCTCTGCTCTGCCAGCCAGCCTGCATTCATTCCTAGCTGCAGCCTTTTACCCTCATTGCCTTTACCAGCTTGTTCCTCTATCCCTGTCTTGGTGATTCATGGCTGTATTTTAAACCAGTTTTATTACAAGACCTCTTGATAACCTTGCCTGTCATTCTTTCCATTCTCTGCAACATAGGTTCATCCAATTCTCTTCAGTTATTTGTTTTCTTGTGGTAGACTGTTGCACCATCAATGATCACTGTCATGATTCATGACATGTTTTGTGCTCTATGTGCATTGTTTGTTCTCAGCTCCTCCACCTCTTAGAATCAACAACTCTCCAAGTCCTCAGCTCATGACAAGTCTTCAGCCTCTGTGATGCATGGATTACACATTATCATTCCTTTCACCTCTCAGGATCAGTGTTCCCTCAAGTTCTCAATCCATGATGAACCTTCAAGCTCTGGACTGTTTGTTTACATGGTCTGTGTGTCATTCTCTATAATGTATCTCCAATCCCTTTGCCATCCACTTGCACAATCCT
Organism: Pulveroboletus cf. aberrans; assembly: GCA_038094155.1. Classification (NCBI taxonomy): domain Eukaryota; kingdom Fungi; phylum Basidiomycota; class Agaricomycetes; order Boletales; family Boletaceae; genus Pulveroboletus; species Pulveroboletus cf. aberrans. The sequence continues at coordinate 34,943 of JBBPTO010000156.1, read as the reverse complement.
TGATGTACTGTTCATTTACAGCTCATGATGTATCCTCACTCTTAGTACTGTCCACTTACATGATCCTTGGTGCATTGATCATTTACAGATCATGATGTATCCTGACCCCTCTGCAGTGATGGTTTCCAGTCTATGATGTAACTTCAGTTTCTTCATGCTGTCCACTTGCATGATTTTTGGTGAGCTGTTCATTTATGAATCATGATATATCATCTTCCTTTCTGTGCTGTCTGCTCATATGCTGATCATTCATAGATCATGATGTATATGATGTATTCTGAGCAGCTCTGCAGTATTAATTCCCGCCTATGATGTATTCCCAGTCTTTTACACCTCATGATGTATCTTTGACATCTCTGTACTGTTTGCTCATGTGGCCCATGAGATGTAGGGGTAATTTCCCCCTCATGATATATTCTGAACATCTTGTGTCTGTCATTTCCAGTAGCTCATGATGTATTGGAAATATTGATTCCTCTACTTGTGTCTTTTGTTTACATAGTTGTCAATGCACTGTTCACTTCTAGTCATGATATATCTCATGGCTCACTATGCCATACATGATGGCTCTGATTACAGTTTACATTGCCAAGATATAGTAATTATGTGTTGATACACTTAATTGTCAAAAAATGACCATTAGTTACCCTTCAAATACTAGAATTTTGACATTATGATGGTGAGTACTTGAGTGCCCAGTGCTCACCCTTGGCTAGCAATGGCATTGTTTACATCTTGTAGCCAATGTGTCATCCTGGCAGCCATGTTTTCCTCACTTTGGCTGGTCACTACCAATTTCTGCAGCAGTCATGTTCCATGTTGTTGAAGTAATAATGTGGCCAGAGCAAGAATGGCACACATCAGATTTATGTTGGACAGTGAGAGCCTCTAGGTCCTCACTTTTGGTGTTCAAGAGTGTACATAAGGAAATTTAAGAGAGGTTCAGAGTAATGGAGTTGCATAAGAGGTAAGAGATCACATGAGAAATGAGTGGAGTTGTGTTCCAGAGGTTGGAGTTGACTCAGTTGGATTTTTGGATATGACACAAACACAACATCAGTTATACCTGGTACCTCACCAGTTTGACTCCCATGTTGAACTCACTTGACAGGTGTCACACACTGATTTTCTCTCTGGCAATGTGCAAGCAACAGTCACTCTCCCATACCATGGTGCCTCCAACATGGAACCTTCCACAGTACCCTTTTCAACTTCACCACCTTTGAACTCCCTCTCTCACAACACACAAGAAATGATCACTCCCCTGAATCATGACACCTCCAACATGGAACCTTTCACACTACCCTTGCCAATCATACCATCCTTGAATTCCCTCTCTGGCAACAATGCACATGCAATGGTCACTTCCTCAAATTGTGGTGTCTTCCATTGATGAAATGACCCTCAGCTGTTCAGGTCTGGCCAGATCTGTCCAGATTTCTCCAGTCAGATTCCCAACTGGCTAGAGGTGGACAGAAAATGAAGAAAAAATTCTAGTACTTTTTACATCATAAACAAGCTTTCTTCAGTGTCCTTTTGAGTGTAATACCAAAAAGAAAGCTATACTGATCAAAAAATTTCAATAGTGAAAAGGTCATTCCACTAATGCTGACACAGAACCTTCAATAGTACCCTTGCTAACTTTCTGTATTTAGTCTTGTCTCTCTGATTCCTCTGATGCTGTATAGCAGAGCTCTGGCTCATTCCTGACCTAAAGCACAGCCCTAGAACACATCTATCTGACCTCCATTACTTTAGTCATACAATCTCCATTACTAGTTCACAGTTTTTCTCCATATATATAAACCCTGTATGTAGATATCTTAAGCTGAATATTGACATGGACAGTCCTTCCAGATTTTCTCTGATGTGTCTCTAACAAAGAAGGCCATGACAGTGTGAGGGCATGACACATAAGTCCTGCACCAAGCCTTTACCCCTCCAGATGTGATCCTCTGGATCTCTCACCATCTCTGGTACTCCTTTCCCTTCAACTTCTGATCTCTGGCTGGAGTTAGAGCAGAGGATGACCATGTCTTAACAGTTTGCAAGAGGAAAGCAAGGGCCCAGTATCACTATAGTTGATGAGGAAGGCTGCATGTTGATGGGTTTTCCTGCACCTAGGGAAGCAGACAGGTTTTGCAAGTAATCATCAAATTCAGGCATTATTCAAAAAGCAGTCTGAGAGTGATTTGTATAGACATTCAGTGTAGCATCATTAAGATTGACCGTTGAGGCTGGGGTATTCTCAATCAAGCCCATAGTTAGCATTGAAATATGTGGTAGATTTGAGGGCACCACTGTCATGTGATTCTGTGTTAGTTCTGGTAATTCTGAAGCCCTATTTTCTCCACCAATCTCACAAGAAGCACCATCATCAACCAGGTAGCTTTGACCCTCGGAAGTTCCAGTAACAGATTGGTTACACTCCTGTGACCCCTTCAAATCACTGTTATCTTCTGTCTCTTGTGTCTGCCCCCTTGTGATTGGGTTGTTACTGGTATTTAGTTCAGGCAATGTGGCTTGTAGTTGCTGTCTGCCAGAAGTCACAGTTGTTGCTTATGCTTTGATTGGTTATTCCTTGACAGTTCCAGATAAAATAAGCCACTTAAAAAAGATGTGATATGAGAAATTGTGAAAATGTGACATAATGTTTGACTTGAATTCAGAATGTGTGCAACTAAAGTCATTCTCTATGGGTGTTAATCCCATGTGGAAACTTAACTCTTGGTTGGCATTGATGCCATTTTATGTGATAGATGCTCACCTAGTGCAAACAATGTTGCTATATCTGCTTTGCAAGGGACAACCAGCAAGTAGTGTGAATGCCCACACAGTTAATTTTTATACACAAATAAGAAATTGGTTGACCATGGCTGCCAACAACATGACATTTTTGCTAGAGGATGTATGATGCTGTATATTCCCTGACTGATTGCATGCACTTAGCAATGTCAATTTCAGGACATGAGACATTGTTGTTACATGTTTTTTTTCATCCTTTGTGATTCTTATGAAGTTGTGAATCCATTGCTTGACATCCTGAGGTTTCTGGTCATACAGTGCCCATGTCTCAGTCTTGATCCATTGAATATCCTGCTTCCCCATCTCAGTGCTGTCTGCTTCAAGCCTGTGGGCAATCATGTATTTCAGCCATTTCTTGTAGAATACATAGCTTCAAGTATGCTTCAGCCTCCTGCCCATGTGTGATGCTGAAAATAACTGCCTTGAAGACCTTATTGGCACTTGATTTACTCTGACACTCAGTTTTGGTGCTACTTAGATAAAATTTGAACTTATGTCTGAGTCTTTGAACTGAGGTCAGTCATGCCTTCTTCTGGTGTTCAGTTTGTACTTACGTCTTTATGCTCTTCAACCACAGTTGAGCTCAGCTTGCTGAGTCTCTGTCAGATGCCCATTGGCTATTTCCTCTAATAGGGTTTTACTTTTGGGAAATCATTTCAACCAAGCTTCAGAGAGGTTTGAAGAAAAAAGTGTACTGCTTTCACTTCATTTGACCCATCTCTTTGTATTTTTCATGTTATGGCTTTAGGAACTTTTCTTGTTTATTGTTGGTCAATCTCCTAGGTGCCATCTGTGTGCAGTGTCATAAGTGTCATGAAACACTCCCATACCACATACTGCTCACACTTTATGTGAAATAAGTGTAGGTGTAAAGTTAATAAACTCTTTCATCAAATTCTCATATCATTGGGGAGATCATAAGAACCATGCAGCAAACACTTGGTTGGTACAAGTATTATAGGTCTTCTAGGCTTGTCAATTGTATGCGGATGCTATGCAATGTAGTTACAATGTCTGGGATAACAACACCCTTCCTGCATAAATATCCAGTAGTCGATCACTGTCTGCAATTGAATGATGAAAAAGATCCTCAAATGTCCTGAGAACTAATGTGACTCATTTGATAGACTGATGAGTAACTAGGCCTGACATGCACCCTACAGTTCAATTATTTTGTCTTCATGTTCATGAAGTTCTGAGACCAACTCTTTGATCACTGAGATTGACCTGTGAATGGGCAGTGTTTGTGTTGTCTTTCAACTACAATGGCCCAGCCCTTGTTTGCAGGAAGGAATTAGCCACTTGCTAATGGAATGAATGAACAGCTACCTTTGTTTTTTTTGGCACACCTTCCTTTGAGTCTGGTGCTCATGCAGTTTTTATTTCTGTTCTGAATCATTGCAATTTGTGAGCTTGGCCATGCAACTGAATGTGTGTATCATACATAGTATAATAGACACATCTGTTCAAGTGGACTGCCACTTGTTTCTCTTTAGGCATGTTGTAAAGTTTGAGCCTACCCATGGTTGCAGTGTACTGAGCATATGGGTTCAATGAGTGGATAGATTGATGTAGTACTATTATGAGTATACAATAGCATCTCTTTTTGAACTTGCCCTTTATATGACCTTTATTGACTTTTAAGCAACCATTATATATGCCGTAAATGATGCATCCATACCAGTCAATGCCATGCTGCTTACTGTCAGTGGTGGCAACATCAATGTTCATTCAGATGAATTTCACACTAGTCAGATGGATTGATTTCAGATAGAATACAATGCTGTATGTATGATTACAGCTGAAATACTTCACATCTCTCAATAGCCAGATGGACTTTCTTCTCATCAGCTGCCATGGTGTTACATTCAGCATACATGGCACCTGAAACCTTGTTGACCCTGGGAGAAATTACATTCCTGACCAGTAAGATAGGATGAGTAACATGAAATCTTGTAAGAATGACAGCAACTCACCATTCAGAGAAGACACCAATGCAAAGACCATGGGTGACATAATAAAATGGGGGCTCCTGGGTCACTGAGACATTGTAAAATACACTGTTTAGCTCAGAGAGTGAGCAGTTTTCTGCCAGAATGGAGATTGCATTAGAATATGAATCATCACCTTCAACAACCTGTCTGAGGATGGGGGGGCTGGTGAGCTCGATAGCATTCCACCCATCTTGCCTCACTTCATCCACATTGCCATTGCCATCATCCATCAAAACAACACCCTTGATGTCAGCATCCCTCACCAGTCCCAACAAACACCAGGAGTCAAGCCACAACAGTGCATGGGTCATCTGTGCTTTGAGGCGATTACAAAAATGTGGAAGTAGAATACACTCTCAGCTAAACCAATGCTCAACATCAATGGATGTTGCTAATAAAAATTCAACATCATGTAGATGACATGCGACATGGAAAATTGAGACTCATCTGGAATTGAGAGATAATCCATTGCCATGCGGGATAGTGGAGGATTGTAGGACTTCAAATCTTCATGAGCCATGTGTGACTGGGTGTGACCATTGCCAAGCTGCTGTGTTTGCATTCACCATGGTGCAGCTATCCCAATTCCAGTCCCCATCTGAGTCTATGCAGACTCCTGAAGAACATAACTTTACTATTTCCCTTACTGTTTATTTCATGCTCAAAAAGAAGTCAATCCATTGCACAGAAGAAGATGAATTTTCCTATCAATGAAGACAACTACATTGAGTTTTCACAAGGCATACTTGACAAGCATGGGCAGACCCAGTACAAGGTCTCAGAAAAGAAGTGCTTTCCATTCAAGTATCTACCACTGAAGATCAAAAGGTAATTCAATCAATTTTTATGATTCTCTGCATCCAATTCTTGGTATTGTTTTCTCAATTCTGCTCTGTTATGTAGTCAAAACATCAACAATTCAATTGATGTTGATTGAACAAGCCAATGCATGTTTACTGGGATGCTAGAGTGGATCATTGAAAATTGCATGCACAATTATGTTTTCTGTGATGATGCCACAAGAGTAGGAATAGTTCTAAACTGCATGAGGCAAGATTCGGATGGGATGGGAGGCAAATTTCACATTAAATTGAATCTTTGCCCACACCTGCAGCTGGCCAGTAGACTCTGATGGGGCTTCCCCATAAATATCAAGCAAATTCCCTACTCAAACTTTAACATCTTGCATTCAGTCACTAATCGACTCACCATACACAATAGTAAAGTTAACTGTATCAACCTTCCCAGCAATTCAATGATTTCCATCAACATGGACTGGTAGGGAGAGTCTTTTATTTCCTTGGCCCAAATATGTTCCTCATATTGATCCAATGACAGCAAAGAGAAATCATTCTGAGCAACAGCCAACTTAATAAACTGGGTTATGGGCAAGTAAGTAAAATACACCACTATCATATTGAGAAGGGTATCTGAGATCCACTCTATTTCAAGTAGGCACATAATCTCCTGTGTAGTATCACTGTAACTTTCATTGAGATCCATATTCCAGGGCAAGACATGAAGAAGGTGCTGTGCTTGTTCTGCCAGCTACACGGTCACTACAGACAGTGATTGCTCCATGAGCCACTTCTTGCATTTCCACCACAAAGGCTGTGTATGGGCAGCCTTTGATAGTTCTTCCCAATATTACAATGCCCAGAGCAGAAGCTGGTTCCTTCCATTGTTGAATCATGGGTCAATGATTGACCTTGAACCATCAAGGTAAGCTTGTATGAATGCTGTGCATAGCCCTTTAAGGATGGCAGAAGATGGGAAAGGTTGAGAAACAATATGCTGAAAATTCATGTCTGGGACATTGCTACTGAACCAGCATGCAGGTTGCAATGCATCAGCAGTGCTCATCAGAAAAGGTAATAATAGCTTGAAGAATAGGAAGTCTTTAACAGCAAGGCTGTTGAAAGGCATGTAGATTCTATACTTGTCTAGTGTTATGATCAGCCCCTTTTTTCTCTAGTTGCATGTCCCTTTCATATGTATGGATACTAGATCCAACTTGGACATTCATTTTTTTTCATCACTGACTATGATACCATGACTTCTCATTCATTTCTATTGCATTCTATGTGATTCCATTTGCTCCATCAATGACCTACCTTGAACTCACCACATGCACATATATACTGTACTTGTCTTGCTGTATTTTCCACAAGCTAGACCTTCCTTTCATTTATCACAATACACTGAGTCTTTGCCTCACTATTGGTCTCTCATCCTTAATCCTTCATTAGGAATTCATTGGCTTTCTGATATTTTGTAGTACTCTCGAGGCTACTCTGTTCAGTGAACCCCTTGTCTCTCAGTGGCATTAGATTGCTGAGCCCTTGATTCTCTTCAATGTTAGATCATTTAAACTGAGCAAGGAGAACACCATGTTTACCTCAAGCCCTTGTCCTTTGTCCTCATAGAGTGGCTTACCCCACTCTCCTTCATCCTTAGCATTCTAAACCCTCTTTAGGGGTTATTCTCATCCTGTATCTGAGGCAAGCATAACACCATGCATGTGTGCAGGAGCATTGCATGCTTTGATAAGTGGAAAAGGGAGGGTCCTGTGGTCATAGGTATTTCCTTTTCCAATCCAGTGAGTGAGAGTGAGGGGAGAGGAGTCAATGAGATCAATGATTTTGACCATTTGGAATATGGCTTTTCAAACAATTCTCATTGTCTACCTGTTCATAAGGTATGTTGTAGGTTCACTCATGAGACCTATTTCACTTTTGTAAGTCACCCTCTGATTATGCAGCAATACAGGGCCTGGTTTTATTTGGCAAATGATTACACTGGCACCAGAATCTATTATTCACCAAAGTTCTTACCTGTCATATCAAGTACAGGTTTAAAGAACACAGCTATTCCTGTTCATTGGCCATCTCCCTAATATAAAAAGATCCATGTTTTGTCCCACAAGACACAAGAAGTAGAAGTAATCTCATTAGCTGCACATAATGCATTGTGGGTCTCACTGAGCAGACTCTCAGTGACTTGTGCTTTGTGCAGGTCCACAGCAGTTGGTTGATGGAGATCATAATCAAAGAAATGTCTTCATATTATTTAGCTATACAAACATGGGGCAATGCATGAATCCATGCAAAACTCTACATAGACTACCAGATGGGCCAACATTGTCTTGGCTTCTAGAGAGACTGTTAACCTTGGTCATGTCAAAAACAAGTGGCCCCTTGAAGCACTATGCTGCTCTTTGATCATGTTTGGCACTATTTGTCTCTTCTTTCTTATTAATGTCTTGTTAGTTGCTCAAAGAAGTAAACTTGTCAACACCTACTCAGATTTTGACCTGAACAACACCAATCAACTTGAAAAGGCAGTAAGAACAGTTAATGGGATGACTGAAGGCAGAAAACCATGTTTTTGAAAATTCAATATCTTGGTGTGTTCAGGATATGTTGGTCAGCCTTCAAGAATGCTTGAAATGACATTGCAGCCATGCCTGAAGGCTAGAAAATTTGTTTCTAAGCACTCCAATGAGCTGTAAATCACAATCAGTGTTTGTTGCAAGGAACATACACAATGATGCCAGCTCAAGAAACACATTTTCCTGAGTTTTTCATTTGCATATCTGCTTCAGCATTAAGGATTGCCAGCATAATTTCAATACCACATGACTTCTAGAGCATTATGAGAGTGAAAAAACCACAGTCAATCTGGGATAGGAAATAAAAGCCCTGTGCTTTCAACTTTGTGCCAAAGGATGTGAATTGCACATCTTTAGAATGGAGAATATCATAATTGTTGAGTTTATTGGCTTCCAAAGGTTGAAAAGCAAGACCATGCTGCAACACCTTTATATTTTGAGATATTAATGAGATATTCCTGTGAAGATTGTTTAGCAGCAATATGTTTGATCTAAGAACATTATTGATGTATCAATGGTCCCAATTTGAAACATACCTTTTTCATATTAAAGCCAGCTTTACAAAGTGTTTACCAAATGGTTGCACACAATATATTCACTCCACAAGATGCAGAGTGCATTTTATTGAGCCCATCCAAGTAAAAATCAGGTGACCACTTGATTGTTCCTAGAAGAAACTGAACCCCATTAGTTTCCTGCACTTCTCAATGATCCAATAACACACCTTGATGTCCATATCATGAAGATGAGCCTATATCAGCATTTCACCTGTTAGATGATCTATTTGACACTCCTTTTTCCAGCAGGCCAACTTGCTTTTCTGTCAATCTTACTGGTGAGCCAAACATTTATTTCAGTCAATCCTTCAACAGCTGGCCCATTTCCTGACTTGTCTAGTTTGCTCATTGACCCTTCTCTTTGATTCTTGCTTTTCTAGCTGGCTGTGTCACACAATTATGCATCTCACTGCTGAACACATTAATTCTGCCTAATGTTTTCCAGCTGGCTGATTGTCCATTATATCAATAAGCCCATCCTTTGCTAGTTGGCTCATTCCCTCTATCACATTTTGTATCAATCACTCCCCTTTGATGCTCCTCCTCTGGCTGGCCAATTTTATTTGATGATCTCACTAATGGGCTTATGACTTCCACCAGCTGGCAAAAGGAGCATCAGAGTAGTGCTACTTTCACTGCTGGGTGATTCATTTCAGCTACTTATCTCATTTGGTTCATCATCTCAGCCTATCTGCCACATCAATTGGTTATCTTTTTACAGCTGGTTTTTTCATTAGCCATTTTTCTCTGCTATTGCTGCTTTTTGATGGCTTAACCATCCCCAGTGTTATTTCTCTCACCAATAGGCCAGTTATGTCCCTTGTGATGGTCTGATACATGCATTTTCCCTACATATATTTTGCTAGCACACCTGTCCATCCTATAAACACAATTCTTTGAGGAATTCTGGATAGTAACTTACTACCATCTGGATCACTGACAAGCTGGCTCTTTTCAGCATGCTCTCTTGCCAATAGACCCATTTCTGTCATGCACAAAGCCTTCTGCCCAGTTGGCTCACTTCATAACTTACCAACAAACTGACCATATGAATGCTCCCCCTACCAATGGACCAGGTACCACAGCTTTCACATGGCACTGTGTCCTCATGCTGATAGATTCACTACCTACTGGTTCATCCTTTTTGCTTGCATTTTGCCATGAACTCCTGATCATCATATTACATACCTTATCTGTTGCACAGTGAGGACTGATACAAAACAGTAATTGATAACAACAAGCTAATATTTACCAGTAGTAACTACAGAATAACAACTCTAATGTGCACCCTTTTCATACACCACTAAGGAATAGTCTGGGTAGTCAGGTGGCTGAATAAGGATTTGAGCTGCCTGAAAATCAAAAGGTACTGGATACAAGTCACCCACATCACTAGCATTATAAATTGTATGCTATAACTCTTGATAGCATCAAACTTGAAGTGTAGTGTCAGTGAATGTAAAGTATAATCTGTCAGTAAACATATAGTACTTAGTAGATACATCACACTCTCCATAAATTAGATATTAATGAGCCTGCGAAATAAACAAGCTCAATGATTGAGTGATTTCTGCCATCAAAATAGGTAATGAATATGATTTATATGAGCAGCTGTGCTTTGCCAAACATAGAACATGGTACATGCAAAACATCAGGCTCATCCAACTGCCCTTCCATGTCCAGGATCCACTCTTGCCATCTCTCCAGCAGTTGTTGAATTGATCTTACCTTCCCCTGTGAAATCTTTAATGGTACTTCCATCAGCTCCAGAGCACCTCTGGATGATCTTTACCCAACCCTGATCACTCTGTAACTCCATTTCTCTACTCTCCATCTCAAACATGTGGTGGTTTAGTTTTGTCTTTTGTGGAGTGATTATATGGCCAAGTCAGTTGATCAGATCCTCTAACACTGTGGCCTTGTCTTTCAAAGTTGAAAGCTGTATTGTACATTGAACAGCTCTGTCAACTTTTGATTTCATGGGTTCCAGGTTCACAAGCAGATCAATTGGCAATGTTTGCAATTTTTCATCTATTTCACCAGATTTATTCTCGCTGACCTTGCTTCTTGTATTCCTCTGGTAAGGATGTAAAGATTGACTTGCCTTCAGGCCTTCTGCATAGAGTAATGACATCCTGAAGCCACCATTGAGATTTCTTCAGTCCAAAATGAACTTTTTAAGCTGAGATATCCCTCCCTCATATGAATTGTACATCTTCATACAAGAAATACCTCTGTTTCCAGTCAACAGAGTTGATTAAGACATCATGGCATGAAATGTCCTTCAATGAAATGGAGTTGATCTTCTTTTTCATCTTGCAATACAGATAGGCAATCGCACTGAGCACAACAGTGGGAATGGTTAGCCTATGGTTTCACTGAACTTAATACATTGCCAATAGCTATAAATAATTATGTGTATGGCTCACTATTGAGTATGGATGGACTTACCACTTCTTTCAGTATGCTTTCTGAGTGTGCAAGTGGTGGTACTTATGTCACTTTATTTCCTGTATCCCTACCTACTTGTAATATACATAAAGCTGTCCTCCCCTAGTATTCTGAGTATCCTGCAGAGAAGAAGTGATCTTTTTTATTTAGAACAATAGTATAGAATTTGTTTGTTAGATACTTGTTCAAGCATGGGCAAAATACCATCTTGTCATTTCTCTGAGGCAAATTGTTGCAGCCCATCAGATTCATTGCAAGTCATGAATCATCAAATCAATAAAGCAATCTGGTGATAACAAAGCCCACTGAATGTACCTGGCTCCAGACACCATGCTTTTCTTGCATACATACATAGAATGCATAGCATCTCAAGAGGTTCATCTTGTGCCGCCTCACCAAACCCTTGTGGCCGTCATACTCATATGTACTTGTATCAGACAATCACCAAGTGATCTGTAATCATCAATTTTCAGGCTGCACTGACAATATCCAACAACTACTCAGTCTCATCTGCAATCACTGGTGGAGATGCTTTCTTGTGGTAGAGACATGTTGTCCCTCTCCAATAATTGTCTGGCTTGGTTTCCAGGATAAGTACTCCATTTTTTGTATATTGCATATTACTAAGGTTGTACACAGGTAACACCATGGGTTGGAGAATGCATATCATACCCACCGAAACCATATCCCCAGTGAATATGGGTTGCATAAAGTTCAGTGAAATTATGTTGGCATAGTCACTGGTGAGCATCCAATTAAGCAAACTATTCAAATATTCATTTGTTGACAAACATAATCTGAGATGAGAAGAATATGGCAATGACAATAAAAATTCAATCACAAGCAACCCAGTGATATTTCATCCAGCTTGTGCATGGCATTGAGTAGAATTTGTGCATGCTCTCTCTCATGTAATGGACATACCAAATTCTGTTACCTGTTGTTGAGCTAACTCCATGATGAACCAATTTCCCACTGATGAATCGTATTGATCCAGAATTGTACAGTTGTAGGCCAAAGATGTCCAGTTGAAGAATAGCCTCTTCATAGTCCCTAATGGTCAATATGAGATCATGCCAACAGATATGCATTTTGGATTCTCTATGTAGGGGTGATTCCCTGTCGAAGCTGAGAGCAATCACTTGAAAGAATGAGTACCAATGATGAAGGACTTCATGTAGATCTGATACTTCATATTCTTGCAGTGTTTCCATAACACATTTTGTGGCAGTGTATAGTTCAGGTTGAACAATAGTGAGCAACACATCGAGCAGTTTTTTATTATGTTCATTTGCCTTCAATCATTCTCTTGCACAACTTTCAATTTTCTTCAGCACTTGTGTTGATTGAGGAAGAAACTCTGCTGTCTTCTACTATTAACCACCTTCTATGTCAATTCACCTCAGGCTTACTTCATGTCCTTGTTGATGCCATGCAGGGGTTACATTCAGATATCCTGAAGTTAGAAGAGATTTGTAGTACTTTTGGTTAGTTCTCCATGACTTCATATTGGCTATGTTCAGTGGCAAAGTAAGTAGATCTTCAGTGATTCTTGTGCCCACAATGATGTCTGACTAGCAACAACATATATAGAGTGCACAATAATTTGAAAAACAGAAAAATACCTACCTGTCTCTTTTGCATATATAGTTTTGGTACATACTAACACAGGATACAATCAGAGTGATCAACCACAACAAGTGGACTTGTCAAGATTGCCAGTGCAGGTTTTCCAGTATAGTGATACAAGTTAATTGATGCAAAATTCTCTGCCAACTGATGTTCAAGTTTTAGATGTTGACCATCACAATGTGTGCCAATCAATTTGCTGTAAACTTCAGCATCCCATGGAACATGAACTAATGTGTTTGGTCAGAGTTTTGGAAACTGTTTACTCATGTTTATTATTGTAGGCTAACTCTAATATGCCAGCCATGTAACAAAGCTCCTTTTGTAATGATATATTGATGATAGGCCCTTCCTCAATGCAGTGCTTTGTGAATGATGAAAGCAAAATTTTCTGATGGAGTGATATGGGCAAACACTGTGCTGGACCAGCTGAGTCATGTTAGTGAACAGGCACAAAGTTTCCACACAGATTTCATTGAATTCCAGTGATGCTACCAAATCACAATGTTGAAATTAATTGCAGTACTACTGGAAGGATTGAACTTGAGGCCAAGTATTCAGATAGCAGGTGCTGGTTCTTCATTTGCTGTGTGCCTTTCTTGATGTATGGTCTTGCTGGTGTGAATTCCCTTGCATACAGTCTCCAAGTGATCGAAGCACAACCTGAATTCCACCAAGCATTAATCCATCAATAAAACAGTTAGCATTTTGTATTTTGCATCAAGATACATTATATTGGTAAGCTTTTGCTGGACTAACACTCTCAGGTGATCATTTCACTGATCGAGTTCAGCTAAACCCACTCCTAGATCTGCAATCTTGCTTGGTGGATTTTTCTGCATGGCACTGTTGGTGACAGCTAATTTGTTGCCACTATTCACCCTACCAACTTAGATCTATAGTGTTGAAAACCCACATGTTGACTCATGCAACGTGGTTGCAACCATCTAATGATCCTGTATAGGTGCACAGAACTGGGTGGCGGAGCATAAACTTATGACCAGTTCTGCCTCCCTTCTGTTACAGTTACTTCCATACCCCTTCCGACATTCCTGACACTTCCGACACTTCCAACCACACTTAGAATGTTTGACACACTGGAAGCAATGCTTCCAAACTCAGAAACTCAGAAGCTCAGAAGCTCAGAATCATGCTGGAACCACAGAAACTCGGAACTCGGAATCTTGGAAGCACTGGAAGCACAACAGTTCAACTGAAACTTTGTATTTCATTATGCAAACCCTTTCCATTTGTACAGTATGTCATGCTATGCATTCCAGACTCTTCCAGAACATTCCTATGTATTTCATGCATCACCCATGACTCTAACATCATTTGTGCCCTTACCCTACACATGTATCATCCTCCATTCTTCCACACCATGCCTCCTCCACACCTGATCCTTATGCTACCCTCATGGACATCTAGATTAGAGTAGAATAGGTACAAACATGTAGAATAGTATATAAAGGACAATAATGCAGCTACTGGAGTCCAGTCTTTCCTCTTGGTGTCAGTATCTATGGTGTTGAATCATTTTCCCTTCCCTTGACTAGTGAAAGCAGCCTAGAGCCTTAAGTGGTTCTGAGTTGTATCATTAGAACAAGACTTTCCTTTTCCTCTACCACACTTTCAGGTCATGAAGTGCTGAAAATCTTTTGAAGAAGAACTTCAGTGCGCCTACAGAAATCCTTTTGAAGTTCTGAAGGGAAGTTGGTTGATGCTTACAATCCCTCAGTGTCTCCCTTAGGTTTTTGTAGAAGCTGCTTGGAAAGGGTTGAGCAGGCCTACCCCACAGAAGAACAAGTAACATAGTTTGGCAAGGGAGCTGTAGTGCAGGCTGCTCCTGATACCTTTTCTCATCCCCACTTCTGCACAGGTTGGAAGTCAGATGAAAAAGCCCTAGTTGATAGTTACAACTATGAGGAGGGGCAGGTATTAGTTTATTACTTCGCAATGCTAGAGTCATTGAAGAGTATAGCACCATTATTCCCAAATCCATCCTTCATCTGATCTTGGAATCATCAGAAGCATGGGAAGTGCTGAAAGTTTCAGAACTGGTTCTGACAGAAGTACTTCAACTCTCTGTACCAGTGATGTATAGGAACAGTAGAATGCCTTTGACAGGCAATGGGATCTCAGGTAGAAGTATCCCTCAGGAGGGAAGAAGTTAGAGAAAGGTACACAACTCCTATACCAGAGCATAGGTGAAGACAACACCAGAAGTATTGGAAATACCTTGATAAAGATACCATCATGCCTCAAGGAGGCAAGTACCTGGAGGTTTGAAGAGACCCAGCTAGTACTATGAAACAGTTACACATTGGACCTATTGGTCCCTGAAATTGGAGGACTTTTCAGATCCACAAATCAGATAGATTGGGCCCAGGATCAACTCTGGAAGTTGACCCATGGAAGGATGGCCATGGATGACTACATCATGTTCTGGGAGTCACTCTACAGACAATCAAATATTGGTGACAGTTATGCTGTTGAACTTTTGGAATGAAATACTGCACTGGGCACCATTGCTCTGATATTCCAGGAAGGAAACCAGAAAGATGAAGTTGATGCATACCTGCAAGAAATTCATCAAGTGGGCACAACCAGAAAGGCACTCAACTTTATCATGGAATGGACGTCCCAATTCTCAGGAGGATTCTAAAATAAGAATCCAGATGCAATGGATATTGGAGCTGGTGCTTTCAGTACTGGGAGGAAGAATGTGAATGTCTGCTACAATTGCAGCAAAGAAGGATACTTTTTCTCAGTGTCAAGAACTGAAAAAGGAATTCTCGCTGTGCAAGTGGGTTGGTGGGTGGCACAAGAGTGATTGCCGATACTATCAGACACAAGTGTTATGACTACCTCAGGTAGAGGATAGGCATAGCCCCTGACAAGGGTCTAGAATGCTAAGGATGAAGGAGAGCAGGGCAAGCTGCTCTATGAGGATGAAGTTACAAGAGTTCTGGGAGAACAAGGTTTTCTTCTTGTTCTATCTCAATGATCTAATGCTGAAGAGAAGACTTCCTCAGAAATCTATTGTCTTGAGGTGAACAAGAGGTTTCACTTAGAACAGCATAGCCTCAAGAGTGCTACAAAGTCTCAGAGAGCAAAGGATTCCCAATGAGGGGCTGTAACAGGGAACTAGAGGTGAAGCAAAGACCCAGGTGTATTGAGGTACACAAAGTGGAGGTCTAGCTTAGAGATACTAGTACAGAAAAGACAAGTTTATACAGATTTGGAGGGAATCACATAGAATGTGATGGAAGTTGGATGATGAGTCAAGGTATTGTAGTCAGCAATGAAAAGAAAAGAGTGTCCAGATTGGAACTTAACACCCATGTGTATGTAAGCAGTAAAGGAAAAAGAGGCCGATCATAACAACAAGCAACAGAGGTTGCTCCTGCTATCACAAGGGAGAGTGACCCCCAAGCAAAGGCTGTGAGGGGCATTACATTTGACAAAATGAAGGTTTACTTTGCAGACATTGCTACCACAGAATCTAAGGGAAAATAAAGAGCTGTGTAAATAGTCTGGGTGTTGGCACAGCAAGGACTTCTATGTATAACTGCTTCACTGTTCTTGAAGAAGAAATTGCAATGGATTGTTCTGATAATTTATGTCAATCCATAGTAAATGCAGTTGCTTCTGCTTCAGGAAGGTCTAGAACTGTGGGAACTTTGGAATCTAGGACCTCAGAAGCTCGGAAGCCCAGAACACTCAGAACAGCTGGAAGCAAAGTTGAAATCCCACATGAAATTTGTATCAGATCAGTTAAAGTATTGAAGGAAATCATCATAAAGATTCAGATCTCCGCAGCTGAACAAAATAACTTTATTACTGCAGAAGCACTGCTATACAGTGAAGCTAATATGATTGTTATGGATCATAAATGGGCAGATATGAACAGGATTCCAATGAGGCCACTCCAGAATCACATTCCTGTATTTAATGTTGATGGAACAAAGAACTTCGCAGGAGACATCACTCACTGCACTGAAGTGATTATCAACTATCAAGGACACAGAGAACATGTCACCACAGAAGTCACTGACCTTGGAAAGAACCAGGTCATACTGGGATATATGTGGTTAATGAAGCACAACCCTGTAATTGACTGGACAAAAGGTGAAGTAAATATGCCTCAATACCTTGAAAAAGAGCAGGAAGAGTGTAGTTATGCAGCACATGCCACTCAAGTAGCTCTTGAAGAGCCAGTTAAAATGGACATAGACCCGGTCAAGTTGGTACCAAAGCAGTACCACAAGTACCTTCCTGTTTTCTCAAAGCATGAGTCAGAACAAATTCTGCTCTGGAAGCCATGGGACCATGCTATTGGCATGAAAGACTCATTTCAACCGAAGAAGGGCAGGATTATATCCCTTTCACCCCAGGAGCAGGAGGAAGTCTCTGCCTTTATAGATGATCAGTTGAAGAAGGGATATATTAGACCCTCTAAAAGCCCCCAGATGTCTCCAGTATTTTTTGTACCAAAGAAGGATGGTCACAAGCGAATGGTGCAGAACTACTGCTAACTCAATCAGCACACTATAAAAAATAACTATCCACTTCAACTAATATCCCAAATGGTGGATAAGCTAAAAGGTGCTAAACTATTTACCAAGATGGACCTTAGATGGGGGCACAACAATGTATGCATCAAGGAAGGTGATGAATGGAAAGCTGCCTTTGTGTGCTTCTGTGGAGCATATGAACCCCTGGTGATGTAGTGTGGCCTATGCAACTCCCCTGCCACCTTTCAAGCAATGATGAATGAAATCTTTGCTAATATGGAGGATGTGGTAGTCATATATATTAATGACCTAATGATATTCATGACAGTCAGGAAAAGTATGATAGGATTGTCGTGAAGGTCCTCTCTGTCAACTGGAAGAGAATGATTTATTTTTTAAACCAGAAAAATGCACATTTAGTGCTTCTGAGGTGGAATTTCTCGGAATGATTGTTGGAAGAGACAGAATCAAGATGGACAGCTCTAAAGTCAAGGCCATTCTAGAATGGCCGGAATCAAAGAATGTAAAGAAAGTTAGGAGCTTTCTAGGGTTAGCCAACTTCTACAGGAGATTCATCAAGGACTATGCACAGGTTGCATGACCTTTGAATGACCTCACAAAGAAGGATACTCTATTTGAATGGAAGGAAATCCAACAGATTGCATTTGACATGCTAAAGCAGAAATTCCCCACAGCCCCTATCCTTGCATTCCCAGACAATGATTCCAAGTTCCAACTAGACAGTGATGCCTCTGACTTGGAGTACTGGGGCAGTATTATCTATTGAGCTAGAAGTAAAGTGGCACCCAGTTGCCTACTCCTCTCACTCCACATCTCCAGAAGAATGAAACTATTCTGTGGCAGATAAGGAGATGTTGAGTTTCATCTGAACTCTGAAACTGTGAAGACATTATTTAGAAGGTGCCAAGCAGGATTTTGAGATCTGGAATGACCATGCAAACCTCCAATGGTTCATGAAACACCAGGACCTAAATCATCAACAGGCTTGATGGGCACAATATTTAACTACATTCAACTTCAAGTGAATTCACAAGGCTGGATCTACTATGGGCAAAGCAGATGCCCTATCTAGAAGAGAAGATCACACTCAGGGAGTGGAAGATGCTAATGAGGGAGTGGTAGTTATTCCACCACAGAAGATTAGAGTGACCATCTTGATCTCCAATAAAGGCAATCAACTGAAACAAGACATCAAGGATGCTGTAGGAGCCCAAAGCTCCCTACATTGACATTTCTTCTTCCTCTGAGTATTTGTATGTTCTCTAAGCTCCTCTGAAGTCCTCTACTGCTCCTCCAAGACTCAATAGTCAGAGGCCATCATCTCGAGTTGGAACTCCAATCTCTGGAGGACCGGACCTTGGTTCCCACACTCCGAACAAGTCATCCATGAGTCAGAGTTGTGTTTCCTTATTGGGATATTCCTTTATTTAGTGTCTACATTTGTTCCTTCATCTTTCCTTTTGATTCACAGTCTTGGAAATGCCCAGACTTAACAGTTTGTACATAGAACTGAGTTCTAAAGGGGAATTACCACTATCTACCATCAGTGCTAAGTTTCCAAGCTAGGCTTCCTTCATTTCCCTTTAAGTCCAGTCATGTCCTGCAAATCCTGTCAACTCCTGTCAACTCCATAGTTGATTCCTTAGCCATCCCAAATGGGGAGGAATCAGACTCTCATTTTCCAGCTCCCTCAGGACATCAGTGAATTCTTATTCACCCTCACCCATTTTCTCTCTTCACAATCATCTGGATTGAGAACTACACTCACACCCTTTTTATTAGCTTAGGAGTTGCACTTCAGAGTTCCTAGGAGTTTTACAACACAACTGTAAGACTGAAAGAATCAGAGGAAATGAAACTTTGTGAAGAATATAGTATTTGTTAAGAAAAAGATGGAATCCTCTATGATATGAAAGGAAGAAAGTTCATTCCAGCAGATTCAGAACTCTGGATACATATAGTGCCGATGCACCATGACATCCCTATTGCTGGACACCCAGGTTATGATAAGACCATAGAACTGCTGCAGCACAGTTATTACTGGCCAGGAAGTGCAAAGTTTGTAAAAGAATATGTTTCACACTGTGACAGATGTGCATGTTTCAAGGGGAGTAACACAGCACCTTATGGAAAGCTGATTCCACTGGAAGTACTGGAATCACCATGGGAACATATTTCAGCCGACTTTATCACAGATTTAACTCAATCCAATGGATTTGATGCCATCTTGACAGTGGTGGGCAGGTTTTCACAGGAAGTCGAGTTTATTCCCTGAAATAAGATGATGACAGCATTAGATACTGCATGTCTTTATCTATTGAATGTATGGAAGCATCATGGCATTCCAAAGTCTATTATATCAGATAAATGACTGCAGTTTGTCCCACAGATTATGAAGGATATCTACAAAAGATGTGGAATCACCCCTAAGTTGTCTACTGCTTATCACCCATGACAGACAGACGGACAGAGCACATGAACAGAGATCTCCAGCAGTATCTCAGACTATTTACAGCAGAGAAGCAGAATATGTGGACAAACTGGCTTCCAATTGCACAATTCTCCTATAACTCTAAGAAGCAGGCTTCAACAAAGAAATCTCCATTTGATGTTAGTATATCCTATCAGCCAAGGATGGGCATTGAGCAGAAAGTCTCTAAAGCGCCAGCCACTGAAGAATTTGCCAATCTGATGGATCAAACACTACAGGAGACTAGAGATAATTTATTGAAAGCTCAGGGGTATATGAAATTCCAAGCGGATAGGCACTGATCTGAAGCCCCTGAATATATGGTTGGAGATAGAGATTGGCCTTCCACAGATAACCTATGGTTTACCTGTGCATCCAAGAAGCTCAGTGAGCGATGACTGGAATCATATGAGATCACCAAGCTGGTTGGAAGTAAAGCAGCTGAACTGAAACTTCCCAGGACTATGTGGATCCACCCAGTTGTTAATATATCTAGGGTTAAATCCTACAAGGAACGTCTGCTAGGACAGACAGCATACCATCCAGGACCAGTCCATGTGACAGAAGACCAGGATGAGGAATATGAAGTAGAGTATATTGTGGACTCATACCTTCGGGGCCAGCATCTGGAATACCTGGTTCACTGGAAAGGCTGATGAAGATTGCAAATGGGAGCCTAAATCTGCTTTGGCTAATGTACAGGGTGCTGTCACAGATTTCTATAAGAAACACCCCAATGCACCTTGTCATCTCCACATGTCCAACACTGAATTTTCTAACTTATTCACCCCCTATGATAACATAACAGTTGTTTCTGCACCTGGAATACCCTTTAATCGCCTGGAATGTGATTCATAGAAGGGGAGTAGTGTTACAGTTACTTTCACACCCCTTCCAACATTTCTAACCCTTCTGACACTTCCAACCACACTCAGAATATTTGACACACCGAAAGCAATGCTTCCAAACTCAGAAATGCGGAAGCTCGGAAGCTCGGCAGCATTCCAGAACTGCAGGAACTTGGAACACGGAATCTCGAAAGCACTAGAAGCACAACAGTTCAACTGAAACTTTGTATTTCATTATGCAAACCCTTTCCATTTGTACAGTATGTCATGCTATGCATTCCAGACTCTCCCAGAACATTCCTATGTCTTCAATGCATCACCCATGACCCCAACATCATTTGTGCCCTTACCCTACACATGTATCATCTTCCATGCTTCCACACCATACCTTCTCTGCACCTAATCCTTATGCTACCCTCATGGACATCTAGATTAGAGTACAATAGGTACACACATGTAGACTAGTACATAAAGGACAAGAATGTAGCCACTGGAGGGCAGTCTTGTCCTCTTGGTGTTTTCCTCAGCATCTATGGTATTGACTCATTTTCTCTTGCCTTGATTAGTGAAAGTGGCCTAGAGCCTTAAGTGGTTCTGAGTCATATGACCTTCCAGCAAGCCACACATTGCATTTTCTGTCACTGTTGTCACCAATTTTTAGTTGAATTTCAACATTTACCTTGTTTCAGTTCTTTGATGGGCTTTCTGTGGCTTCTTTTGAGTAAATATTATCAGCCACTATGTCTTCATGAGAAGATTTTGTCTTGAATCAGGAAATGAGATGTTTCCACTTCTTTTGGCATAAATATCTTGCTGTTTCCTTTCACTATCTTGGGAAGGTCTTACAGAACACCACGCTTGCTCTTGTGAGCAACACAAGGACCACATGGCTTGAACTTTCTGCTGCTAGTCATGATCACAGGACAGGCAAGGCCCTTTGTGGCACATCAAGCATATTTCTACTTTCATCAGCTGAGGACATAGCAGGTGAAAGAACATTCATGTCCCTTTTTCCATTCCAGAGGTAACTTTATACCCTATTTTTTCACCTCCCACACTCTCACAGCATTCATTGGAAAATTCTTGTGATCTTCCAATTGCTTCCTGAATATGGCTGTTGTTGTTTTCAAACATTTACAACTTTTGCTGTCTCTTTCTCTGGGTCTCCAGTGTTTCTCCAGTGTTTTCTTATCCCCAGTTCCATGCCATCCTCACAACATTCTCCCAGCTGTTCATCAAAGGGGCTAGATCTGGAATAGAGAGAGATAATGAACTCATCTGGAGGAGCTTGAAGAGCTCAAGGCAACCCCAACAAGTGGTACAGTGACCACAACATACCAGAAGATGTCCATAGATTTAATGAAGAATCTACAAATGTTAGAAGTGAGTGAATCAACTAAACAAATGCACCAGCTTGAGTGGCACCATCATTGTGCACAGTAATTCTGCCACTCCCACCACTCAACAAACACCCTATTCTCCACCTCAAGTGGCATAATCTGAAAATTTTATGACTTTGTAGAAAGTTTTGTCATCCAATATATTCCCAGTTTCTGTTTCAACTAACTGTCAACATAGGGCTTAGTATGTGCTTGTGCTCAAGCTCACTGTCCCACTGAATTTTCCATTGTCCTTGATCTTTTGGATCTCTCTAACTGTCATCACATGGCTGACTCCACCATCACCACCTATGTTGTGGTTATTTTTTGCAGTGGGTACCTTGCCGTGCTGTCTGCCACTTCTAGTCTTGTGGTGGACCATACAACTCCCAGTTCAGACTGCATGTATTCCAGACAGTCAGGAGGCTTACATGAGGAGTGCTCATTGGCCCAGAGATGATGGTGCTTCAAGGCTGATACTTGTTTGTCTTAAGGACTAGTCTATGTCTTTGCATTGTTGCTAATGAAATTGTTCACCAAGAACTAATCTACAATTGATTATTTTGCCAGGAGAGACAGTCACTACCACTTGCACCACAATCCATTTTTTGGTGACCTTTTTTTAGCCATTCCATTGAGCACTTCTACATTGGCAGTATCATTGTCTCTGGCATAGCAATCTGTGGAACCTTTTTGAATACACTAAACCTTGGTCAATTCAGCAATGAATACTTACATTCAGCTTCTTGTTCCTCTGGTGCATTTGTTTACTATTTGTCCTTATGAAACTGCCTGCTTTTGCAAGATGTAATGTAGTAAGGAGGGCAGCTGTTTGCAGCCATTGGTACCACCAATTATCTAGTGACATTGGTGTCCGGCCTCTTCTTCCTCTTGTCCTACATCTCCTGCCATGATTCATACCATGGTGGTCTGGCATAGATACACTGTTTGGACACTAAGCATACAAAGAGAGGGAGGTATTTCAGTTACTCACAGTTTTGATTGGTAACTTCATCTGAGTCTTTCTCAACATGTGGATAGTGGCGATTTTCCAGTTCACTTGCAGTTCATCATCCATGTGGGTGCCAATGGTGATCGGGTAGATTTGCAATATGAGTATTAAGTGAAAGTCATAACAAAAGGTGGGATTCACTCACACACTGAGCTGGCAGGCTTTCTGTCTTTTTTGCTGCTTGGCCACCTGCAAAAACCCAGTACTCATATGGTTCTTCATCTGTAACAAGACATCAGCCAGAAAAATCGCTGTTTCCAGAGTTACATGCAAAGTAGATTGAGGTGAGGTAAGACATTATAATGGGAATTACTGAGAAAAGTATCAGTATTTATGTATATATGTATCAGTTGTCATGGTTCAGTGAGGCTATAAGGCCATTCACTGAACAATTGCTGGAAACCTAATATGACAAACAATAAACAGGAATTCCCAGCTGAACATTCAGTTTCAGATTGTCTGATTGTGAGTCTATTATGGCAACTCCATGAAAAATGGGTAGAAATTTTCATATCTGACCCACTAAGGAGCAGATTCAGCAGAAATATCATAGCCATCATGCCATTTTGCTGCTGCCATGGCGCTTGCCCTGCAGCCTTCACAACATCTCCTGCCTCACTTTCATGCCTTCATGCCCACACACCCTTGCAAAACTACCTCACATGGCTCACCATCCCACACACTCCCATGATCCTTTGCACCACTGACTTCACCAAAGCTTCTCCCCCCATCTATTCTGCCCTCCTTCTGTCCACCTCACCATCTTTCTCTTGCCTTTTCTCTTATACTCTCACTGTCATGCAGTCATTGGTATGTCCTGCCATGCACTTTGCTGTCACCATTTTGCCCTCTTTCTCAAACTTTCACCATCATCCACTTTATCATGCCATCATCTAGCTCACTAACTTGCCCTTGCCAACGTGCATGAGTTCACTCTTTCCCATTGTCACAATGGTCCATGCATGGTACATCACACTACTCCTCAGGTTCTGTTTTGGTTCTATTGTGCACCATTTCCTCCCCCCCCCCTCCCTCCTTTCCCTGACATTCTGTTCATCTAGTATAGGTATCATCCTTATTCTTTGTGTGTGCCTGTATCTAACATGTTTTGTCTATTCTAAGATTCAACATACTGCTTTTGAATCCACAGGATGGGCTACAAGTGCCACATGCACTGGTGAACCTAACATGCCTTCACAGCATCCACCTCAACCTTTGCTCTTCTATCTTCACGCTGTCATTCAACCTCCATCCTGCATGCTCATCCTTGCCTTCTCTCTGTTGCACTGTCATTCTTCACCCTCCTCACCAGTGTGCTACCCACATCACAGTATTATGATGACAATGTTGATGACATGATGGTCACCACAGTGCAATCATTGTGTTATCATCACCATCATTGTAATCCAAGTCTCATCATGCCATCTGTCTGGGTATTATTACTATGGGGACCATGAGTGGTTAGAGTACCACAGATCACACAGCTCCCAGTGAGAATGACACAACATGATAGCTACCCAGAGAAAGAGGCATTGAGAAGATGTGCCAATCAGCATAGCAGGTGGCTGAGGGAATTGGTTGGTTAAATTAAATGGTGAGATAGATCACAAATAGAGAACTGATAGGCAAAAAAAGCTGATGGAGTGCATTGGCAGGTTGGCAAAAAGTACATAGATTGGATGGACCAACATGTGATATGAAAGACAAAGAGAGGATCAGCTGTCCAGTAAAGGGTGATGGTGAACAGGACAACCAAGCTGGTGAAACATGTGTGAAACACAAGATGGGTAGTGAACCAGCAGGTGAGAGATATGAGAGAGGAAAGCCTATTGGTGAGGAGGTGATGGAGAGGATGGGACAGCCAGAAAAATGTATATAGAATATATCATTGGGCAGATCTGTGATATAGAAGACAGAACATGGGCTAGCCAGCAAAGCAGGAGACCAGCTGACCTATGACTGGTAAAGGGCTGATCAGTGAGGGGATGACAGAAAGGATGGATGGCCAGCTGGTGAAGCAGCCATCAGAGAGAGGGGCTGACTGGTGAGATGGATGACAGGGGGTCAGCTGATCAGCCATGGGGATGGGGAAATGTGCATGTGATACAGAAGACAGGTGGGCTAGCTGACAAAGCAAGCAGTGGAGGGATCAGCTAATGGGTAAGATGTGTAACAGGGGATGGGCCAATTGGTGAGAGGATGATGGAGAGGATGAGACTGCCAGAGAAATGTACATAGGAGGGCTGGGCAGACCTGTGATACAGAAGATGTAGAGGATGGGCTGGCAGTTAAAGCAAGCATTAGAGAGATGGGCCAACAGGTGGAATATGGAGTGATGGGTTATTGTCAAGGGGAATGTCAGAGGGGATGGGCCAGTCAGCAAAACTTGTGCTGTAGAGATGGGCCCACAGGTGAGACGAGGACCAGCATGCTTGGATCAGACATTGGCCTGCTAGTGTTGAGCAGAGTACCCCATGTTAGCCAATCCATTGTCAGTCATAATTATATTACATCAGCCAGCATTTGCTAGCTGAAAATCCATGGAGATGGTACATTTTTTGGCCAGTATTTGTTGGATAATTGTTAGGGCCCTGTGGATGAACTCTGGTGTATCTCCAGAACTCCGGAGATATTGATAGGACCTTGGCTTCACCTTATGTGGTGCACCACTATCCAAGTCTTGGTGTTGTGATCCTGTATTTGTGGAGGGTCGGAGGTGCGGAGTTAAGTCGTCTAGACTCAGAGGAGGAGGATGATATCCGTCAGAGTTCAGTGGAGAGCCAAGCATCAAGCTGATCAAAGAGAGAGAACGTCTAGTGCCCAATTCGATATTACAACTGGATAGGTACAGCGGAGATGGTACAGAATATATACTATGGAGGAGCATCAGATTTGTAAGAAAGTCGTAACAGATGAGTAATGAAACAGAGTTGGAAATCTATGAACTGGAGCTGTGCACCAGTTGTGCAGTTTGCTGGAACTGTGCTGCACAGGAACAGAGAAAGGTATGGAGCATGAGAACTAACTAAATAGGGAACAATGAAGTCACGTGAGATATCTACATAGGTCCAAGGTTACAAAAGTACATAATTGGTGAGTTCTTACCAGAGATATGAGTGGAGTTGGTTCCAGAGGGACCAGAGTTGTCATGGATATGACAATAATAGTTACTGCTCTATGTGAGAAGGAGGCTAGCTTGCTGGTGAGAAAGAGTGAGGTGAGGAGCAGGGTGGTCTAATGATTGTTATTCCCTTCTTTTTGAAGGTTGGATCATTGAAAAATGATGTTGAAGGCAGTATGTTGCAAAGCTAGAATATGAATCATTTTCAAGTCAAACTTCACAAGGTTGAGAAGCCAGTGAGCTTGCTTGTGATTGAGGTTTTGAGGTCAGTGAATACCTGGATGGGAGATGGGAAGCTAGAAAGGCAGTGTCTCCAACCTTTCAAGGCCCTTATGATAAAGAGGAGTTTATGGCCAAAATACTGTATTTTTATTCTGTAAGAGAGAACAACTAGGAGAGGTATGAAGATGGGTACCATTTTCTGTTGGAATAAGTCTGGAGCAGAATGCCACCAGTAGCAAATTAACTTGTCAAGGAAGTTGATTTATATATCATTCATTGAGCCATCTAGAAGCTTCACTGGTTCTGTGTTGTTTCACAAATCCAGTGTGTCATATGGAATGTAATGAAAGGTAATGAAATTGTATATATAAACCAAAAATTAAAGGGAACAGACATCTGAATGGGAATGTCATCCTTGTGCATGTAATCATAGTCACATGCTCAACAAAATAATAGCGTAAATCACAAGAGCTTTCTATTGTAACAAATTAGAGGGTTTTTCTTTGATGCATATGTAAAATTTCACCATTCTCTTATTTAACATGAATATTACTCTAAGAATGTCTTGTTGAAGGTTTCATTTAGGCCATATAATACTTTTTTGTTGTGGTCAAAGTTACCCTTTCATAGAGGGTTTGAGACTGGATGATGAAGTCTTCAGTTCATTTCTGTACATCTTGATTGAGCCAATCCAACTCAAGAATTACTGCATTCTTATTGTTGACCATTATAAATCTGTTGTGTAACTCATTCTCAATTTTATCAATGTCAGTTATATGGAAAAAAAATTATAATGGAAGCATGGGCTTAGACTTGCAAATTGTATTTGTTCATGTTACCATCTTTAGTGTCTATTCCATGGTTAAATTCTAACACAGTATTTTTTCTGTATGAAGATAGTTCCTTATTTAGATCTACATAGACCTTGACTTTTGTTCATTATGTTTTGAACTCATTAAAGGCCTTGTGAAAGAGATTCAGGTATGTTGTGGCATTAGCTCACTTTGAGATTTTTTCAGCCATGATCATAAGGAGCCAAATTGTTGATCTGAATTAGAATAGGAAACTATTACAATATTCTATTTTTCCTCTAAGTTTTTAATATTTTTCTGTTATTTTCTTACTGTTTTCTATATACAAAAGAATTACATGACTTCATGTCACATGATGGCATGCTGACTAATGCTGCTGACTGATGCCACTGACTAATGTGCTGACTGATTCACTGACTGATTTGCTGACTGATGCTTTCAGAATGTTCTGTGATGTCCCATTGTTATCATAAGGTAGTTGTCTTGCGAAACCATCCAACATCACGTGGTGTGACCAATGGTGACACATGGTTTCCAAACAATTGTTGCAGCATGCCAGGAATGTCGGAGAACAATGGGACATGATAATTCAGAGTCAGCTGGAGATTAGGATTTGAGGGTATTATTGGGATATGTAGATGATGAGATGAATAAACAAATATCATGTAGAAGCTGATTGACTGTTGTCAAGACCTGACATGAGAGACTCAGGGAGAACACGCTGACCATGGTATTTTTTCACTGCCCAAGTGGCCTGTGCACCATTAAGGCCCCATCTGTATGCATCAATGAAGTGGCGTGATCGCATGGCAAAGCTTGGAGATGGTATAGAATGTGAGCCAACATTGCAACAATCATGATGGGGGAACACTTACCATCACATTGTGGTGAGTGGGATGGATGCAAGTGCAGAAACAACATTCCACTCAAGATCTGCTTCATTTGGAGATGCAGGATAGAGCCAATAGATGCATTTTGCATACCCCCAACACATCTTGATGAAATTAAGCTCGCAGTGAAATTTTGGTAAAAAGATCACCCGAAATCCATGCTGACGACAATGTGACTCAAGCAAAGATTCAACATTCAAGAAATCAGACTCACCAAATAGAGTTCGTCAACAGCAGCAGTTCTTCTGACCAGGTGCACACTTGAATCCTTTGCACTCTGCAAGAAGTCCTTTTGTGTCATAGCCACGTTTCTGGAGGATTTGTTCCATTCCTTTGAACCAGCCTGCCTTTGGATGGCCAACGGGAAAGTAAAGTGGCTGGGGCTCTCCATTATGGAAGTGCACAGAAGCCATCAGAATTTTTGTCTTCATAGGCTTGCTGTCCGAACCAAAGATAGGCTTTCCATTACCATCTGCCTGTATAATCTCAACTCCCCATGTTTGTGAGGGATTCTTAGGCATTGAGCAAGCAGACAATGTGTCATCTGCACGTTTCACGTGAATTGTTGCATTGTCAAAAATGAAAATGTAATCCTCATCTGGGTAATCCCGCTGGAGGATATCCATTGCATTCCTGGTTTGCTTCAAAATCGCACCACTTGAGAAATATCCATCACGGGCCTTTCCAACCTTGAAAAGAACCCTTGCACTTTCCTCTCCATCTCATGATTGAAGAAATCCATAATCAGCAGAGACAAAGTCAGAGACCATCAAAGATATCCCTTCCCCTTTGGGCTGAGGAATGGCATCTTCATCTTTGTGTTCCCATCTAATCTTCCTATGATCGTTTGCATAGAAAATCGACTTGTCATGAAACCATGCAACAACACAGCGAGAGAACTTGGAGGACCCAAGCAGGAGTGGCGGGGAGTTGTTGTGGATAAGGTCATCAGCTTGCCATGTTCGCAAACAAGACTCAATGCTTGTCCAGGCTGGGAGAAATGTCATTTGACAATATTCAACTACGTCTTTGCGTTCATGGCCATCAATGTACTGTCCCTGTTTCTCATGCTTCCAGTGAAAATCGAGCTTGCACAACCATCGTTGTGCTGTCTTCAATGATATATTATTTTTTAGGCCATGTTGATGCTGAATGTCAGGATCGTGAAGATATTGGACAATGTTCTTGGCTGAAATGTATTTTCCGACAGTTTGAAGGTGAAGCCTGATCTCTGCTGCCAGTTCTTCATCCTTGATTCAAGATACTTGAGTACTTGGCTGACAGATTGGTAAGGCATCATGGTCATCGATATACCATCTTGTCCAAAGGTGAAGATGTCATTCAAACCACTCGCCCTTCTCCAGTGAACGAGCCATTTGCTTGGAAGCCCTCTCCCATTTGCCTGCTGCAGAATTATCCTTATCCTCAATGCCTGTAAAGATGACAAGAAAGCTCTTCATTGCTTGAAGCCATTATTTGAGGACAAGGTCAAGTTTGGGCTTAATGTACCCTGTTCCATCCTGCCTTCGAAGCTTAAGCACAGCTCAAAGGTCCACTAATGCTTTCTTTGCAGCATCAATGGTCGGAGGACATCAGAGCTTCCCACCATAGTCTTGGATGCAACCAGGCTCAATATTGCCACGATTGTTGCCACTCTCATCACAATCCTCAGTGACAGTGGTAACATCCAGATCTGGATCGACTCTGAAGCCATCAGTATCAGAGGTTCCATGTGTGTGTCAAAGTGAAACTGGTCAAGGGTGGGCTGATGGGTTCTGCTGAATGCCCAGTTGACACTGATCCATTTTTTTTGCTCTTCCCATGAGGCCCCAACCTGCATCTCTGCCTTCAAGTCTGACTTGAAAACTCCAGATCCATTGAACAGATGAACCATATACTCATGCCATTGAGGACCACATATATCCACCAAGTCATCTTCATCATCAAAAACCTCTTCACATCGTACAGACCGATTGGAAAAGGTACCCTCAGTCTGTCTTACATGGCCCACATCCCCAGATTGACCAGTAGTAGCCAGTTTGATCCCTAACTTTGAAGCAATGCCTGATTTGGTGATGAATGCAATTTGACCTGGAAGAGTTCCTGTCAATTGGAATGATGCACTGGCAATGGAAGGAAGAATGGGGTAACTGCATCAATGCATTTGGTGCCACATCCGAACTTCTCGGATGCTGGTTTTTCTGTAAACCAGTTCTGGATCTCAGAAAACATGTCAACACTGTCACATGGGGGGAGAAGCTGTGGCACAGGTATTGTGTGATCAATAGAACTCTGTGAGAATGTGTGTTAGTGTCCTGCTGTGTCAATGAAGAGCAAACATGCCATACCAGTAAAATTTCCTGCTGTTTGAGACTGCTCTTGATGGTGGCTAATTGTCCTGACCCTTTGCCATTCATTTGCTTTGCCTTTTTCCCTTCACATGCTGTGGCAAGGTTGTTATTCCATGCTGACTGAGCACATTTCTGTCCAGGAGGTGTCATGAGCTGTGACTGCCAAAGAACTTTGGTAGGCTTCCCTCAGCAACCACTGAACTTGGAGTGGACCCCCAAGCTGTTTCCTGCTGCTTTGCAGAATGCAAAAATTCGCTGACATACCTTGGAATGAATGGTTTCACATTTTACACAATATGAAAATTGGACTGTACTTGTTTCTAATTTTCCTATTGACTACTTTTCCGTTTTCTGCACTTGTGAGATTGATGTCTGATTTCCAATATTGTCACACCAATGTAACACCTCTGCATGTGATGTTGGATGGTTTCACAAGACGACTACCTTACTCATGCATCCCATTTAACATACTTCACATCACTCTTGACATCCTCATTTCATTTGATATGCAGTCTTTATTTCCTTGTTTCATCTTGACAGATGACTATACAATCTAACTAATTTTATTTGGAGTAAGTCAGAGATAACTGGACAAGGTGCAATCATGCCTTCACCCATTAGTATTTAATTCTCTCTTTGTCATATAAGCTTCTTCAGTCATTTTTGCCACTTCTGGGCAGCAACTGAGATAAGCCCCATTTTTTTCATACTTTGTAGCTAATTTTTGGAGTAAGTAATCCACCCCTTTACTTAGTTTTGATAGCTCCCTGCTGAATTCCCTTACTTTCCAACTCCATCTAAACAAGGTGTTGAGCACCTCACTTAGGAAGGGGGTGATTTATTGATTTCATACCTCCACAGTAAAGCAATTTCACCTGACCTCACTTATAATCTAAAGAATCACCTGGGATTGCTTTTTTCCATGTTCTTCTGACACTTTTTTCACATATCTCGCCTCTCTCACCTACCCCCCAATTCCACATGGTTTCTTTTTATATCATTGATGTTGCCCATTAATGGGTTCTTAGCACTTTAGGTCCAGTTTGGGAGCTGCAGTAGCAGCCTAGTTAGCTCAGCTGTATCACCTTGCTAGCTCAGCTAGAAGGCCAGGCCCATTCCTGCAGCACTGGTGTTAGATGTCCACCACTCCACTATCTCAATCAGTGGATGGAGTCTCACATCCCCCACTAGGCCAGGATGCCCAATGTTCACCACAACCCATCCCCTCCCCCTCACATTGTACACCTGTATCATGTTCTCTTCGGGCTCTGCTCCTTTGTTGTTCTCTGTGAAATAAAAGTGATTGAAATCATGCAAGCCTCAAACATCCATCCCTCAACTTCCAAGAAATGGCAAAACTGGATGGAGGAAGAAGTTCTTCAAGTCCTCAATGAGCTCATCAAACTCAAATCAAAACTGGGACATACTTCCAGCTTTCTTATATCTGTTTTCAATACTGTTGTGAAGATCCTTGGAAGCAATCAGAACAGTCAGTCCATTCAGAACAAGTTCAATTCTTTAAGTGACAATTATGAATCATCTGGGAGTGTACACTGACAGACATTCATTTCTAGATAAAAAAGATATATTGCATCATTGATACCTACAACAAAGGCTCAGGGTGTGGAGCTTGATCAGTAATCCTGGGCACAAATGTCAATAGCTCATCACCAGATGCAATTGCAGCTTGGGACCAATATCTGGCATGTCTGCCTGACACTGAAGTACATTGCAACACATGTACATATCATCATTCTAATCAGTGATCAGGCCAAGGAGCTAGCAATATTTCACAACTCAGGGTGGCCATTTTTTTCTAGAATGCATGACATCATTGGAGGATCGAGTGGGGCTGCCAGTTTTGAATCATTCTCGGAGGGGTCTCCACTTCAAATGCAGGAGGCTGAGATATTGCTGGGAGACTCTGTGACAGGAAGTTCAGGTCAAGCGGTTGAATTTGACTACTCGGAATATGACAAATCTCTGGAGGACACCTCCGCCACCAAGTCAACCCATTTTAGCAACAGTCCATTTGACAATATCTTTTCCTCTCAGTTCAGCTTGGACCTCAACCAATTGCTCGATCTTGAGAGCAATGTGACATCCCCCAACCCTATCATGCAGCTCATGGATGCGACTGAAGCTGAGTCTGTTATGGGTCAGATGGGTGATGTCTTCTCACTTGTAACTTCCCCTCCTCCTTCACAGTCATCTCACCCATCATGAAAATCGAAACATCCTTTCTCAGAAATCACTGACTCTGCCAATCCAGGGCCTTTCTCTTTCCCTTTACCATGTCAGAACTCACTGTTGCCACCAGCACCCATGTCCTTGAAGGGAAAGGGTTTCATCAAAGCATGAATGAGTGCCACCACCTTGTCCTCTGTTACCTCATTCCTTGCTGGCAGCAAGTGCTCAAAGTGCTCTCATGCAGCTCATTCATCTGAAATGCAATCAATTGTGATAAACAGTCTGACAGGCATGGTGCACCAGGCCATGGATTGTATGCAGGATATCAAGCAGGACTTGAGTGGTGGCTATGACACTCAAGCCTCTTTCACTGCAGAGACGTCCCACCATGTCTTGTCTGTCCCGCCCCCATCCATCCCTCCTCCACCTGCTATTCCCATTGATATGTACAGGGTGCTGGCCCTCGAGCACATCAACAGTGATACCGAGTTGGACCCCATAGTTGCATCCACCATGGTGGTTGAAATGATGATGAATGTCATTTTATGTCAGTCCATCATGTGGTTGACAGAT
The DNA here is from genome assembly GCA_038094155.1 of Pulveroboletus cf. aberrans. Lineage (NCBI taxonomy): Eukaryota > Fungi > Basidiomycota > Agaricomycetes > Boletales > Boletaceae > Pulveroboletus > Pulveroboletus cf. aberrans. Next base: position 1,710 of record JBBPTO010000156.1, on the reverse strand, counting down.
CCCACAGTCTGTCACACAACAGCAATTACCTGGTTTCAAAAAAATCGCGATGTACTCCAGGTACCGGCCATTGCCAGCTTTGTGGCACCATCCAACACTGGCTTCTCATCTGAGTCGATGAGATGCAATGTCTCTGGATACCCCACAATTGGACAAGGTATGGAGTCACAGGACAACAACCTAAATTCAATGTACTTTGATAGTGCCTCATATTTCTAGCATCATGTATTTGTAGTTTGTAATAATTACATGATGTTATCGTCATCATTATCATCATCCACACTCAATCCACATGCATGCCTGATGTTTACATAATCCTGCCACATCACACTGGTGATGCTGTCACACAGATTCAAACCCTCCCTGACAGCTTCAGGTTGATAATCTACTGTGTTGTCTGGATTAAAACCAGCAGCATCTACCAGATTGTCATCCAGGATTACTTCATTGGCAGGGTTGTTCAGAACAATAAAGTTGAGGATTGTGCAAAGGGCAGTGGAGATGCAAGGTTGAATATCTAGACTATATGGAAGTGGAAGGAGGAGTATATGAAAGTGCTTCTTCAGCACACCAAATGTGCATTCAATGACATTGCAAGTCGATGTGTGCCTGAGATTAAATAACTCACATTTGTTGTTTGGCCTGCATGAGATTCACACATCAGGCTCTGAAATGAACAGAAGAATACATACTGCTACATACCACAGGTTGGCACAGCCCCATTCAGCCAAATGATAGTGTACACCACAATAGGGAATGAGCAAGGTGATCTTGGATAGAAACCCAAGGTCTTCTAGCAAGTACTTGCCTTCAGAAATTTCCAGATTTCATGCACAGGCATCACTGAATATCCAAGCATCAGCAGCAGATCCTTTCCATCCAGTGAGAGCATATGTAAAACATAGATCAAATTTGCTCACATATAGACAATTATGTGACAAGAAACCTTTTTGGTTTCAGTATGCAGAGGCAGCATGGGCAGGTGGGGTAATCGGAATGTGGCTACCATCAATTGCATCAATTGCATCCTTGAAGTATGGCCACAACTTGGGGTTTCCTTGAATCTTTTGAGAGAGCGGTTCATAACCAGGCAGCTTGACAAGGAATGGATAGATTGGCAAAGTCAAAAATATAATGACCATTTTGCAGAAGTATCTAGTAGAATTTAGTACAGGTATTCATTAGAAATTCACACACCATGATATCATCTCATTTGACTGCTGGAACCACTCTCCTACCTGATGCACAGGAAGCCTGGTGACACTTGTATATAGGAAGATTGCTAGTTGCTCTTCTAGGGAAATGAACCTTGAGTTGGTATGTCCAGCATGGTAGAGGAGCTTGATGAGCTTTTTGAATAGCTCGGCATGTATTCCAAGTTCATTGTGAAGTCATTCGGGGTGTCTGGTCAGAAGCTCCATCAGCCAACCCTCACTGGGAAGGATAGACATATGGTAGGGTTCTGGGTTCTTGCAGGGTTCAGGCATCAATGCAATGATTCTGAGTATACTGCAAAGGATGATGTTGATGAGAAGGGTAATGTACTGGGAGAGCTGTCATTGTATCTCTAGCCATAGGCAATGGGAAAGAAGTGCATGCAGGGCTGCAGGAGGGGGCATCAGATTTTCTTGTTGAGCAATGATCTCAATCAATCACCTCTGATTTGGGTTTCAGATGAAGATCAGTGGAGCTATGATAGGCCACTTAGCC
>JBBPTO010000155.1:0-46042 GCA_038094155.1 Pulveroboletus cf. aberrans | reverse complement strand
GAGGTCACATGACCTAGAGCGAAAGAAAAAAAAAAACACAAGTCCCATACATTAGGAATTAAAGTGTAGACTTACCTACACTTTCTAAGGTAGTACCAACAAGCTCTGCACAGAGAAACACCAACATCGATCTTTTCGAGCTTTGTGAATACTTTACACTTGTGATGATTAGCTTCGGTGAAGCTTTTCACCTTTTTCGTAACTTCTGACGTTAGCGCTTTTCTGTGGCTGAGAAAAAGCCGTAAAAGCCGTAAAAGCGCCGTAAAAGCTTACTAAAGCAAATGGTGAAATTACTGATGCATCTCTTTATAAGTATCAGTCGAATCTGCATAATCCCTGGATATAGTATCCATGAATGTTGAAGTCATGCATTCACTATGTAGGCTCATATTCAAAGATCTCGAACCAATAAATACTAAGATGAACTAAATGATGGTCATATGCATGTTCCGGTCGACAAACAGATTTACCCAAAATGAAGGCGCGTGATCCAGCACATCACTACTTTTCCATTCATGCAGAACTGCAGTCCCAAAGCTTGGCGACAGGTGGCAGCTGCGGTGGATCTCGTCTGTATCAAATACACTTGCAAGGCATTGTCCATCTCATGTGGCACACGAAATTTGATACAATTATGTTTGGATCCATTCATCCGAATGAAGTGAACCATTCAACATATGCAAGGTGACCAGGCTTCTTGACATTGATGGAAATAGAGTCCGAAGGTCTTTATCGCGAATCTTGAACAGGACAAGAATTTGCCCGACCTGATAGTAGCCTGTCACTAATGTTGATATTTTCTCAGAGATGATGGTTGAGCTTACCTTGCGACCCGATTAGCACGCTTTGGCCATCATGAACCAAAACAGTATCAAATCATCCAGGTACTGTTCTTCCCCGCCTGTCTTTGGAAGCAGGCTTTGTATGAGCTATGTCCACAGAGTGCAAATTGACTGCGGAAGACTCACATATGTCTTTAAGTAGGCTCAGTGGCTGGGAACTTAAACCATTTCTTTCCAATGAACACATCACGCGATGGTTCAAAACTTACCATGTGCACTCGTCAAGTTTGCCACCTACGACAGACAATGCCCATATGTCATCCTTGACTTGCCCCTGCCTCGCCCTGCTTTCACCCTTCATCTTCGTATCGTCGCCTATCGTCGCCTGAAAGCCCCAATGTGGTGGATTTGAGTGCTTGGCACATCGTCGGTGGTTTTTTGGGAGTAGTGTGGACGGTCCAGGTACGTGCTCTGTCTTGAACTTATTGCGGTCAAGCTGACTCAACTTCTCGACAGTTAATGTCTTAATGTCTTCATTTTGACTCGTTTGGAGTCGCCACATGTGCCGCTCATTGCGCCGTCCTCCTGTCATCTCCCATCGTCTCCGGTGTCGTTTCCATCACTTTGGCACTTCCAATTGATGCCGTCACCTCCTGACTCAGTCTCCTCAACCTCCTGGCCTACCAGCATGTTTCTTCAACTTGGTATGTCTGTTTTGTCAATGCGCTTGTCTCTGACATCTGCGGGATGTTTCCATGGGCTGTGGGCCTCCTTTGGTATGCGCAGTTCACCGCTCAGGCTATCTGCTTCGTCTCGAGCTTCTTCACTCCTCCAGGTAAGTCCTTTGTCTGGTCTCATTTTGGACGTTTGCGCTAATTTCGAGGCAGCTTCTTCGGCACGTCCCTGGTCGTGCCATCCCATCAGCTTTGCGTGCCGTTGTGTCCACCTGCACGCCCTCCCATCAACTCGTGCACCCTCCCGTCGACCCATGGACCTCCACGCGCCTCCTGCCACCTTGCCATCGACCCACGGCCCTCCCGTCCACTTGCGCGCCCTCCTTTTGACTCGCGCGCCCTCCCATCGACCTGCGTGCTGTCCCATCAACTCGCACGCCCTCACGCCCAGCCTCCCATCGACTGGCGTGCCCTTCTATCAACTCCCCCCACCTCCCACGCCCTTTCATCTCCCACACCCTCCCGTCACCCCGACAAAGATGCTGCAATGACGACAACAACTGCGGTAGCGGCATCACGACGATGCAACAACGAGTTGGGCGACAACGGCGGCGGCAGCATTGTGACAACAATGCAATGGTGACTTTAAATGGCAGCCTGTGCCACCCTATGTCACCGACACGTTTTTTCAGCGATGTTCCTGCTTTTGACTGCCTTTTTCTGATTCCGTTCGTTTACACTATTTGCTACTCTGTGACTCATTGTATTCCTAGTTATGATGCTAATGATAACGGTTTGACCACTATGGATAATTCAGCATAAAAGCTGGTATACACTGGACAGTTATGTGAATGTTATATGGACGTTTCTATTTCATGGTCAACACCATAAAGCAGCTTATTATGCATAATCCTCGACACTACGCATAATTTGGCATAGAAATTAGTATAATCTTGGCAGGTAATTATATGAACATTATAGGGATGTTTCCATTTTATGTTGAACTCCATAATGCCCATTATTATGCATAATCCTCAACATTTATGTATAATTATGAAATACTGATTTTCCTGATGAGGTCCACATCAGAGTGGGAGTAAGTGTCTGGAATGAATGTAGGGAGTATTTCTCCAGTTATTGCTTCTGCAGCTCCAGCAAACACATGATTTTAGAGATTATCCTTGGAGGTAAAGAATGCTCTGGGCATGTTGTCCTGTTCTGGGGCATCCTCTGGCGCTCCATCAGGTGGAGCATCAGACTGGTCCTGTTGAGATTCAGACCTCTGTGAGCTTTCTTCATCCACAATGTGCTGGTAATTATGATTTCTATCCATAGGTTTATGAGCTTGGATGCTCCAGTATACTCCAGCTACAATGTGTGCAGGGGAAGGAGATTGGATGTGAGGGGGTTGCTCCACTCTGATTTGAAAAGTTTCCATTAATGCATTCACCTCATTTTCTGAATCCTTCAGTGCTTCCACTGCACTGACATCATGTTCATCTCTAGATTCAGGGGTGGCTGCTCCCACTGACTTTGAGGCATCCCCATCATCTCTGTCATTGTCCTCCATGTGCTCTGGCTGATCTAGGAGAAGTTCCTTTCACTGTCCAGTGTGTGTCACCAATTTCCAAGGGGATGCCTCTGCATTGGAGATCCATGTGGACTTGTTGAATGTTATGTGGCAGCTCACAATTACAGTTTGGCATTCGATATCTAGTAGCTTGTATGACTGCTGTTCATAGGTGTACTCTAACATGATGCATTTCCTGGCATGCAAGTGAAACTTTCCATCCTGTTTGTCTTTTGAAATAAGGGCATATGCAGTGCTTCCAAAAGTGTGGAAGACAGTGGGGTTGATGGTATGGCTGAATAGAGTTTGGTAGGGATTCATTCCTCTGAGTGTGGAGGTCAGGCTTCAAATGGAGACATATGTGGCAGTTGCTGTGGTGTCTGCTCAGAAGGACTTTGGTAGTTTAGAATTCTCAAGCATTGAATTTGTGAGGGTGGAGAGGGTTTGATTCATCTGCTCAGCCAGGCCATTTTGCTCCAGGGTGTGCAGAGCAGATGTTTCATGCAAGGTTCCATTAAGATGGAGTTGAGTTTGGAACTCATGGCTGGTATATTCTCCACCTCAGTCACTCTGGAGGAACTGAATGTGTGCATTGAAGAGCTCCTCTGATTCTATTTCATGCCAGAGGAAGGCTTGGACCTTTGTTTTCCACTGGTTGTAGACTGTGATGACATTGCTCTTTTTTTCAAGAAGTGAATTCAAGGAAAGCAGCAGTAATTGTCAATGATGAGAAGCCAATACCTATGTCCTTCATGTGATTGGAGGTTTATTGGACTTTCAACATCCATATGAATGACCTGTAGTGGTCATATACATAGCTTGTGGTTCCTTCCATGAATCAAAGGGGAGCTTCTTCATCTTTCCCAGGATACATGCCTTGCATCTCTGGTGAGAGTGTTGATTCTGGAGAGCTGTCCATCTCTCACCATGTGTTGAATATGTTGAAAAAAGATGTGTTCAAGGCATTAATGCAGGAGGTTTATGTCTATGGAGGTGAGGGCAGCCTCCAGAGTTTGCATAGGGTGGATGTTTGGATGGTACAAGCCACCTCTATGTGACCCAGTCATAATCATTATCTGGTCCTTTCACACATAACAATTGACAAACCAGTGGTAGAAAGGCATTTTATAAAGATGAGGGAGATCTGAAACTCCAGGACCAGTAGTACATTGCTCAATGATATCTTGAAGAGTTTCTTGTTTGCCTCCAACTGAAGTACAATAGTTCTGATGCCTACAGCAGACACTATGGAGTTGTCTCCGAAAATGACTAATTGTGCAGGAGAAAGTGGTTTGTATGTTTTGAACCATTTTTGGTGAGGTACCATGTGTGATATACCTCCAGAGTCAATGATGAGGCTCTCCTCTGCATTGTGTCAGGGTTTGAACAATAGGCAGGCTTGAGTGTATTCCATTAGAGATTCTTTTGCCCACCTCTGGCATTCTGCTGACCATGTTTGCCTTTTCATTTTCCTTTTACCACTTCCAGCCTTCTTTTCTGAGCTTCACAACCCAGTTTTTGTACTTTTAACAGTTTTCAGTCCTGTGTCCCTGGCATTGGTGGTGCTCATATCATGGGGCATCTCTAAAGCTCCAAGCTTCGAAGTTTCAGTTTGTTGCCTTATGTGTGAAGTCAGATGAACTGGAGGAATTTATCCAAGCTTTCTCCAATACATTATGGGTTTTGACAATGTTGAAGGATAGTTTACTGTCTTCAATGGTGTTGATGATTGTGGAGGTGAATGCATTCCAATTCATGGACTTTGAAAGGGAGTTTAGGAGAATGAAGGCAAAACTTTGATGTTGATAGAGAAGTTCATGCCAGCAAGGTGATTTTTGAGTGTTTAGAGCAAGGTTGTGTGGTCAGAGATGGCTATGACACCATCTCACATGGTGGAGAAGAGTTGGTGGAAGGAGTAGAAGACAATGGCAAGGTTCAAGCATTCATAAAGGGCAATGATGGCATTCTAGAGTTCCTTGGCAGAAGGTTTTGATGCAACCTTGATAAGAATGGTGTCAGATATGTAGCAGAGGATGATGCTGTGAGTTTTAGAGTCTCTTTTCCTCCATTTCTGGGTGTTCTCCACAGTTGAGGGAATAACTCCAGTACTGGAGGTGGCAGAGACAGAAGTGAAGGTAGTGGAGGTCAGAGTGAGGTTGGCATCAATGCTGAGAGTGACATCCATGACCTTCTCCTTGAGGAGCTTGGCCTGGATATGGAATTTCCATATCTGGAAATTGAAGTTGCCAATTAGAGTTGGTATCAAAGACTTGGAGATAGTAGTTGATGACATGTTTGATGTGACAAGTCAGATGCAGTCCAATGTCAGGTGTGGTGCCTGGATGTGAAGGATTGACCTTTGACAGTTCTGGTTCAGAGTAACTTGGAATAGCACAGAGAAGTTCAAAAGAGTCATTTAGCTAGAGTGCTTTCACTATTATACACTAACAGGGCTCATAACCTATTAAAACTAAGTAAAGGGCAGAAGTGCCCACTACATGAATTAGCTACATAGTGCAATGTAATAACAAAAGGGCTCACCTTAGCCACTGCCCAAGAGTGGTGAAGACAACTGAGAGAGTGCACAGGATGAAGGGAAAACTAAATACCTATGTGTAATGGCACAATCACACCTTCTCTGATGATCTCTGACTTACTCAGACCAGAATAAGTCAGATCCTATAGCTATTTGTCAAGGTGAAATGAGAAAATAGTGAGACAACATATTGAAGGGAACAGAAATGTCAAAAGGATGTGCAAGTGTGTAAGGGACCATATCTGACCAGCCCAACAAGTATCAGTTAGGCCTGAGGTGAACTAATCAACACCATGTTGGAGCTATCTCCTCCACACTGGAGTTGGTTTGAGAGCACTGGAGGAGTCTGGAGAATGGTAAGAGATCATGGGGTTTTGACACCTGGGACATTGATGGGAACCTCTGAGAAGAAGGAATGCACAGTGGACTGGAGCATGGACTGGGTCAAGAGGCAGAACAAAATGAGACAGAAAATATGGGTGCATGGAATTGAAAGCTAGAAAGTGATGATCAAAATGCAGTAGCAAAGGAATGATGGTCAGCAAACTTGTTCACATAAAATGAATGGAAGGAATTGTATGAGCAATTGGAATGAATTTCCTGTAGTGGCATGTGTGGTGACATAGCATAGACCAGGATGAGGTGTGTGGTGTAGAAGATGGAATCAATTTGAATGATGCTGAACTGTGGTTGCCTCCTAGCTATAACACTGGGCTTGATGACTCACATGCCTGTGTCAGTGTTTGGAGCATTCACAACATAATCAAACCAGCAAGTGACTGCACAAGGAAATGTCAGAATGAGTGTGCTATGGAGGGGTAGAGATACACAGACTACAGACATAAGTAAAAAGAGGAGCTAGGTGTAGCTAAAGAACTAACCTCAGTGTTGCTCAGTGGTGGCAGAACAACTGAGGGAAAAATGATGAAAGTGGACTGACTAAATAGTGATGGAGATTAGAGCATGTGAACTCTGATGTAACTCCGATGTAATGTCTGGAATAGGATAAATGAGGTCCGAAGGAAGAAAGAGACCTTACTAAGTGGAACAGTCAACTCCAAGATGCTCCACAGTGGAGTTGAGGAACTTGGTGCATGTTAACCTCAGAATTATGAAGATGGACCTCAGAGGAAGTCAGAGGTCAGAGGAGGTATATTTTGACAGGAAAAAGATCACCCTGGAATCTAAAAGAAAAAAAAACATAGCACATGCACAACATCCATGCCATCAAACCCACTGACTGATACATCTGTGATGATGAATATGCAGTCCTGATGAGGCCCTTCATTCCTCCAGTTTTGGCATGCATGGATATATTCATGCCACATTTCTCCTGTGCCACATAAGTTACTTGGTGCATAAAATGTAGCAGCAGCCAAGTTGATAACAGTGATCTTGCCTGAATAATAAGAACATGTTCAGCATGTCTGGTCATCATTGGAATGGATCTGGGTGTGCAGAAATGATTGGACAAGCTGTGAGAGGTAAGGAATTGCCAACTCCTTCATTAGTTGCTTAACTGTCCTTGCGCATTTCTGTTCTGCCAGTGTTGGTGGTGTTAGTGCCAACAAATGTCCTCCATGAAAAAGGAACCTACATGGAGTTCTGGCCAGCCTAACAAATGCATCAACACAGTGTAAGACAGCAAAAGACTTCTGAATGAACTTCTAAGCAAGAAATAGGGGTGCAAGTGTAGTTCTCAACCCAAGGGAATTACAAAGAAAGCAAAGGAAAAGAAAGAGGACTGTAGGAATGGCTCACTAGACATCCACAGGATACTGGAAAACAAGAGTCTGGCTTCCCCCCATTTGGTAGGGCTAGAAAACCAACTAAACTTGCAGGACTTGAGGGAAACTTTAAGGGAAACTAAGAAAAAGACTAGGAAACTGGACTCAAAGGCTTAGGAATGATGGTGGTGGATTGCACACTGTCTAGAGTCCTAGGTACAAGAGTCTAATTCAGGCATACCCGAATGAAGTACAGTAAAGGAAACATGAAAAAGACAAAAACCCAACTGAACCCAGAGTGTGGGAACATGACTCGAGGCGTGGGAACACTGGGTCCAATGTGCAGAAACTCAGATCCAGAATATTGGATTGAAAACTGACCTTTAAACTTCAACTAGCTTGACTTGGGCTGGAACAAATGGTGCAGGGTGGTCTTGGATTTGGTAGGAGCACAAGATAGGGGCTATAGGATCATGGGATATCACTGTAAAGAACTCCGGTTTCCTACAACAGGGGCTGTCTACCATATCAGAGTTGTTAGAGTCTTTGGAGTGACTTGCATGTTTCTCACAGGGAAGGGGATCATCATGAGCAAGCTCGGCCTCTCATCAATAATCCAGCATGTACTGCACACTATTATGATGAACTTGATGTGATTTGTTAGATAGATGAGCAGTGCAACAGAGGGAACTTAAACATACCCATAGTATTTAGCAGGTTCAGAGTGGTCAAGGTTGTCCCCACTCAGCTGAATGAGAGCATGCCACAGGCCTGAAAGCTGAGATGGGCAGCCATAAGCTTATCAAGGCATTGGTTGATGACCAGCATTTGCCTTGATGCTTGATGATGGCTGGATCACTGATAAGGTTGCTTGACAGCTTTGATGTGCTTGGATTCAGTGATTGATGAACACAGCCCATTTGGGGCATCAAAAAGTTTGATTAGATCAATGTAGTGAGTGAGGTAATGTTGGCATGGCATAGAAAACATTTGTATGACACCAGCTAGTCAGAAAACTTCATGCCATAGATGAAAAAAAAAACATAGGGCATTCTCCACCAGGATGAGATCATCTTGCATGATAACATCCTTGTGAATATAGTAACAGAACTCCAGGAATGCACAGAATGTGTGCACCATGTCCCATAGAACAAGGCCCTTGATAGCAGCCAAATACACCTTTAGATTATAAGTACAAGCTATGCATATGTCAAATGGGCTGAACTCACCTTCATAAGGGCTTTTGAATCATCTTCTGTTCACTGTTTGAAGTGGCAACCTTGGGGAAAGTGGCACAGACCAGCGAATGGAGCAACTGCAGCAATGCTGCCCATTCACTGCCACTCAGTGGTAGATTCCAAAAAAAAAATTCAAGAAAAACCTTCCATCTGTTGATTTCATCCAGAATCTCATCTCCACATGTTTGACCTTTCAACCCAGTCTAAAAGGTAATCCTTGAACGTGCCCTTGATGAGTTGGTGCAAGATGTTGAAAGAGAGAAGCTAACATATGTCAGCCCAAAGAAAGTCATTGGTGAAAGGCTATAATAGAATGAGTTTCAGATGTCAAGAAACACATGAAATGATCTTATCACAATGTCAGCAACAATTCCATACTGGTCCCATAATTCATCAGTGTCCAATCTGTCAATAAGAAAATCCATGAATCCATGAGTATGCCTTAACCTGCCCTAATCAAGGTCTGTCCTATTAGCCAAGCATCTACAGAGTAGTGATCAGCAACTGAAGTAACTATGATGCATTACTTACCTGGCACACCAACAGCAAGCAATGCATGCTAACAGTGCCTGCTCCTCATAATTAGCTATATACAGGTCCAGTCTATACATGAAAGCGAGATGTTTTGGCTTGAGCATGAGCAGCTAAATATGAAGATTAACATGTGCAATATAATATGCCAGTGATTAGACTCAAGAGCATACCTTTGAGTGTTGCAAGAAAACCAATAAGAGACATGCTGTTACAGCACAACTGGCGTGTACTGTTATGAAGATTTCCAAGTGATAAATAGAGGGGGTAGTAGTCATGCTGTCTGGTCATCACAGACACAGTTGTCTTGTTGCTACCCAAAATAACAGAGACAAATGTTGCCCCTTTACAGTTAGGATGATCCCACACAATTATATTCTAATAACAGTGAGTTAGTTCATGCATCTGCAAAAGAACATACCACTTGATCCCAGGTCCAGTTGCCTGACATGAAGTCTTGATAATGTCACTTCAGCTGATCAGTCTGTGCATCAAACTCCCAGCAGGGACAATAGTTCATTTTTGAAGTGAAATCCAGATTTCTAAGCATGTTGCAGACAGTTCAATGTGAACAACAAAATCAGATGTTATAGGTATCATCCTTCCATGTAGCTAGTTTAGCATTGTCAATGGGATGTGTGTATTTGACCAAAAATGACTGCCATTTGATATCACCTAGCTTGGCAGTGTCTATAGTCTTGTAGAGTTCCTTGTAGTTAGTGTAGAGCGGCAGTCCACCAGCCTGAAGCAGTAATTCACCCCATATGTCAAGTAGAGTGTCAATTTGTTGTGTGGGCATTTGGTTCCATGTGTAAAGAAAATCAGCAAGCTCAAAATCCACCTGACTCTAAAATGGTGACCAGTTGTCATTGGAAGGAAAAGCCTGGTATATGGGAGCTGCTCCATCCTGTAGAAAGTTCCTGTCTGAATCACAGGGTCTGGCTGTGTGCATGTGTGTGAGTCATGGATAGAGGTGTATACCAGGGTGCATACTGGTCAATGATTCATGAAAATTTTGTACAAGCATGCTTCCCAAACCCAGATATTTGGTGTAAAGACTGGGAGAAGGGGATTAAGATAGATTATCTTCTGGAGGTGTTGAACTTCTGAAGGGAATCAGTGAACTAGAAGGTGAAGTTTGCTGCCAAGAAGACTTCAAGTCTGATGGGGGGTGAATGGCAGGTATGTTAGGTAAACAGGGATGCTTTGCATGGATGTGCTGGATTAGACCAGACTGATTTTTGAATCAGCAATTACAGCCAGCTATCCTGAATGGATGCCAGAGCTAAGCATATGGGTTGGATATTGGCATGTTGAAAGGGAGAGATGAGGAAAAGACACTGGTACCAATGATTGGATATTGAGCTCTTGAACACATTGTTACCATCAATACCAGGGTCACCACAGACTCAGAGGAATATATTCATTACCATTGAAATTGAATCTATTGGCATGGTGATGGGAGAATCAGGCAATGTATTACTCATGGCAAAATTAGCAAACCTCTGAGCAACAGACTACTGTGCAGAACTGGCAGAGCTTTATAAGTTGGTGAGATACAAGTAAGGTGGCAAGTGTCACTCACATTATTTTTTTTCACCACATATGTTTTCCTTGCCTACATAGATGCTATGGTTGCTCCAAGTTGCTTCAAAGCCTTAAACAGTCATACTCACCCTGCTGAAGCCTTCTCTTGTTGTACTTGACTCTCAAATGCAACTGCCAGACCTGCTTTGCTAGACAAACTAGCATCAGGAAGGACATCAGAGCAAAAGCATGCTGATGACTGACTGCTTCAGCAAAAGAGGGAAGGTCAAAAACTCAGAAGGAAAGGTGCTTATGCAAATATAGAAGTCATGCAAGCAGTGCTTGACAAGGAAGAGGCCAAGGCAAATGGCAAGAAATGTAATGGTATGTGTTTCAAGCCCCATGTTGTGAAAAAGGTCTTGGAAAAGCCCAGTGAGCCTCAAGACATTCTAGAGCACCATGACCACAATCTACATGAGTACTTCAGGAGGCTAGTTTCAACAGGAAACAAGAACTGACCTTGTCCATGTGATGACTACCCTAGAAATCAAGATGACTCAAAAGTAGCCTGAGGTGACTTAGCTGACTTGGAGCCTGTGTGATATTATTGCTGAGGCTACATGAGACAGTCAGAACAAGCAGCTCAAGAATGTTGAAGTGTTCATAGATCATGAACTGGCATGAAGCTGGTGACATGAATGAAAAGTATGTCCCTTCAAGTCTAAATCATGTGACTCACACAAAATCAGCTCACATTCACTGAGTTCACTGGATGGCCACAGTCAGCAGATGTCTCACATCAAGCTCTTGGACTTGAAACCTATTACTCTGGTCTCAGCTGGCCCAGCATGCAATGCTTTCACTGTTCAAACTGGCAATCCCAAGGTAAGGGTCCTTGTCACAGATCTTAAAGATGAAGATGAAGAGGGTCCCTTTCTAATGGTATACAAGCACTCAGCCATCAAAGATTCTATGATGATGTGTACTTGGCTGAGTGAAAACTGCCAGTGAAAATGAGAACTGATATTACTCATGCACTCATGCACAGGCAGCTGCATCTCTATTAAAATTTGGAGATATTGAGAACCCAACTGAGCCATCTGCAGCTGTGAATAAGCATATGACACTAAAGTGTAAACTTTAATATGACTCACCATCTCTGTCAGAGACAGAAATGGAGATGAAGGAGGTGGAGATGGGTCGCCCACCCACCAGTTGGGTAGGAGAATCACACCTCACATCAAAGGTGACAAGGCACAATCTACTATATATATAAGTATCCAATACTGATTATCCACAGTGTAACAGATGGCTGTTGGTGTCACCAATACCATCAGAGAAGCAACACCTTTAAAGAAAGTCAAGACTGAAGGGTGGGAGAGTGGTGATTTCTTACCCAAATCAGTCTCAGGAGCTGCCATGGTGTCAGCCAGTTTCAAAGATGCATATGATATTGATGCCTCAAGCTCATGTAGGAACTTCAAGCTGGGAAAGTTGAACTTCCTTCTCTTATCAGAGATGACCCTGAGGACAAGCAGGCCAAGATCATCTTGCCATTCCTCCTTCTATGGTATGGAAACCAGAGCCAGGTATGGGTCATTGAGAATGAGAAATTTATCCCTACTCTTTCCTTGATCATTCAAATGATCTATCCCATGCTCAAGGGCAACTTTGGTCATGGCTTGACAGTCCATGACCAGGTATGTTCTCTGCATCTGTCATACTTCATCAGTAATTTCACCACTTACATACTTTAGTCAGCTTTTATCAAAATTTCCTGCACTTTTCTCCATCTTGGCAAAAAAAAGCACAAACTTGCTTTAAAATGTAGATCTCTCTGCATTTCCACTTCTTTTTCTCACTTTTCTCATCTTTTTCATGCTTTTCTCAGCTTTGGCCAAAAAGCACAAATCTGCTTTGAAAAGCAGATACCTCTGCTCTTCCACTTCTTTTTCTCACCTTTTCTCATCTTTTTCATGCTTTCTGATCACTTCAAACATCATGGAAAATCACTGGTAAATAGATTGGAAAAGCACTGGAAAGCATACAAAAAGTAGCTCATAGTACAGTAATGTTGTTGCAGCTGACCATTGTTGTTGTCAATAGAGATGCAAAAAAAAAACAGGGTGTTTATGGTGAGCTGAGCATTTTGAGGTGCCATCACTGCTGTAGGTGCAATGCTGAGAGAGGGGTCATGCATCAGGATGTAGGTGTCAAAGTCAAGCAGGGTGGTATCATCAGGCTTGATGTCAGCATCAGCATTGACACTGGGGACTGGTGGTTTTGGGCATGGTTTGAACTTGCTGGGTACAACAGTGGGCAATGAAATTTAGGGTTTGTTGTTAATTAGTGATCATGCACACAAATTCTAAACAAATGAAAATCAGTAAAAATATGCAAATATATTACTCATCAGGTTGGTAACTCAGAGTGGTGGCATGGCTGGGTGCACAGGGCTGGTAAAAATTGATGATTGAGTGCACAGAATAATGAAACTAAGGGTACTTATCAGGGTGGCAGCTGCCTCTGCCATCACCATTGTCATTTTCATTGTTGCACTGTGTGATGGCAAAAAAGTCAGTTCATTAACATAATGTAAAAGGAAAGAAAGGCCTGTCATTGAGGCCACTGTGAATGACCTTGGAAGCATTGAGGGCAATGGAAAGGCATGTAAGGTGGCACCTGGGGAGCAAGAGTGAAAAGAATGACAAAAATTGAAAGTTGACCTCACTTTAGGGCTGGACATTTCTACACTCAGTCATCAGTGCTGTTGCTTTCAGTTGGCCACTTTCTGTGCTGCAGTTGCACACCAACAAAGGCAGTGGTGGTGATGCTACACAGCCATAAATGCCCTGCTGTGGCCACCTTGTAAGGGCAGTGCAAGGTTTTTTTTTACTCTTTTGCTGTGCCGATGAACTGATTTCTTTCTTCATCCCTCCAGTGACATCATGATTGCCCACAATGACAAGAACAGTGGCATCAGTGGCAAGTTGGACAGCAGTAGTGGCAGCTGTGTTGTGACAGCACAGCAACAAGGATGACTATGACAATCAACCAACAAAGGTGGCAGTTTCCTCTCAACAGCACAATGACTCAGATGGTGGTGGTGGCTGCATCACAACAATGCAACAATGACAGTGGCAACAGCATTATGATGAGCACAGCAATGATGAAAGAACAGGGTAGAAATAAATGTGTAATAGCTTGTTGTATTTAGAGAATATGTACATCTGAATTAGTGCACAAGGGCCAGAATGACTTAACATGATCTTTTTGAGCTTTGTGAATACTTCACACTTGTGATGATTAGCTTTGGTGAAGCTTTTCAACCTTTTATAACTGCTGACATTGGTGCTTTTCTGCAGCTGAGAAAAAGCTGAAAAAGCGCCATAAAAGCTTACTAAAGCAAATGGTGAAATTACTGATGTTTCAGATTTCAATCATGGCTTTAATATCTGCCAACAGGCCTTGCAGTGTCTCATCCACTGGTGAAATAACATTGGCAATGTGGCCACTGATGTTACAACAAATTGCCTTCAAAGTAACCCAATCAAGAACTTGACCCAGAGCAAGGTTGCCAGCCTTCTGTTGAATAGTAATGCCTCTGTTTACAAAGACTTCAACTATAATGACAAAAGAAGGCATTCTTCTCACCCCTCCTTTTCAAAGTGTTGGCCACAACCCATATTCCAGCAGTATATGGTTGGGTGAACATTCCTGGGCTCAATCTTCACAAGAAGCTCAATCATGGGATACAGAGTGTCCTTGCTCTTCACTCCAGAGCAGTAGGAAAAAAATTATTGTGTGTCACTAGGGCTAACAATACACACAGCTTGAATGCTGAAAAGAGGTTGACTGACCTAGACTGCTATAGATCTCTGGATAGGAAACTAGCAGGTCAGTAACACAAAGAAAGAAAATGAATGAATGATTGGTTTATCCCAGGAGAATTGCAGGTAGAGAGACAAGGGGGGGGGGGGGGGGGGCAACTGCAGGGCTTACAGGACTTCTTGGTATATGATCTAGAAGAGCTCCTGAAGCTTCAGACATGGCTGACAAGCACAGAACTTGATTCTGCTAGAATCAAGAGAGAAAGAGAAAAGATTCAGATATGACTGGATTGATGAAGACAGAAGACTCAGACTCCAAGTGAGTGAGTGGTAGATGATTGATTAATTCTTCTGCACTGTGTGCAAAACACAACTTTTATAGTCTTGACACACCCAAGACTCTAAATAAACATAAAGAAGGGGGTATCTGACATGAATCTGGTGACCAGATCACAATACAGAACATCCAGTACATAGCATCTGGTAGACTATACATACAGTAGAAGTCAATCCAGTAGATGGACTGGATTGAAAAGAAATGGATACAAAGAGCCAGGTACATATGAGTAGGGCAGACTGGAATCAGATTGGACATGGATTGACATGGATACTTGATGACTTGACAATGACCTAGTGAAAGTCAAATAGATGTAGAATGACTGGATATGGATCTAAGGAGCAACAGCTCCTTAAAACACACCCTCACTTTTGCCACCAAGAGAGAACTCACAAAGATCATGGATGACACCACTGGGACAAACTTGCCAGACATGGCCAGACATGGAGCTCAGGTTGGTCAGAGTGCACTGGGCAAGAAGTTGAAGGGAAAAACACCTTGAAGGCTTAACTGAAAGACAGGCAAGACGAGCACCACAGGCTTAGCATTCTTGAAGGTAAACTGGGGCAGTTAGACTGCCAGCTTTTACAGTTCTATTGTGGTGCATGATGATGATACTCTCAGCAACATTCTTGCCAGTGCAGTGTGTTTGGTTGCCACAACTCCTAATGATGTGGCCATGTCTGTCAAACCTGGCACTATCAACCATGGTGAACTTGATCTTTGAGCTCTGATCTGTAAGCCCTTGTTCACAGTGCTTCTCAATGCTCAGTTACTTCTTTAGAACTTGGCTGAAGCCCCTTGTTCAACACACAGCCTGAGCAGTGCATGCATTCAACTGTATTGCCTGTATACTATCTAAAGAGATACAAAAATCCCTTTGTCTCATCATTCAAGGTAATGAATGATCCTACCAGCCAAAGGACTAATAGGGAGAGGAAAGATTATGGTCCTTGACAGAAGAACTCACCAAGGGTAAACAGAATATTGCAAGATAGAGGGTCTGAGAGACAGAGAAAGAGGTTACTCAACTTAACTGTCTGAGTTACTAGAAGAACTAGAAGAACTGGAGAGTAACCATGAGGGAGCTCTCCCTAAATACTTTACAGGACTGTTTGTCTCTGTATAGATCTCTATTATATATGGATATGTATGAGTCATGGAGCATGATTGGAGAACTGAAATTGTCAGTAGGATATTGTTAAAACTGGATCTCCTTTACTCAAACTCCAGTCAGAGATCAAAGGTCAAAGGGGAGAAATGGCTGGAGATGGCCAGAGATCTGGAGAGTCATGTCCAGAGGGGTAAAGACTTGACACATGACTTGTGTGTTGCATCTCTGCACTGTCACAGCCTTCTTGATTGGAGATGCATTAGAAAGAACCAGAGAAGATTAGAGGAGTGGTCTAAGGTGATATTCAGGCTGAGGCTATCTACATACAGAGTCAGAGTGTTAGAGCAATGCAGGTGAACTCTGGTATATCTCTGGAACTTCAGAGATATTGATAGGACTTTGGCTTCACCTTATGTGGTGTGCCACTATCCAAGTCTCAGGGTTGTGGTCCTGTATTTGTGAAGGATTGGAGGTGCAGAGTTGAGTCATCTAGACTCAGAGAAGGATGAAGATATCCATCAGAGTTTGGCAGAGAGCCAAGTGTCAAGCTGATTGAGAGAGAGAACATTAAGTACTCAATTTGATATTATGACTGGAGATATGTACAGTGGAGATGGTACAGTATATATAGTACAGAGTGCATCAGATTTGTAAGAAAGTTGTAATGGATGAGTAATGAAACAGAGGTCAGGGATCTATGAACCAGAGCTGCACACTGGTTGTGCAGTTTGCCAGAGCTGTGCTGCACAGGGACAGGAAAAGGTACAGAGCATGAGATCTAACTAAATAGAAAACAAAGACATAACATGATATATGTATGGAGGAACAGAGATGCATAATGGATGTGAACACACTGGAGATATGAGTGGAGTTGGTGCTCAGAGGACCAGAGTTGTCATGGATATGACACAGAGTATATATATAGAGAAAAGTCAGAGGCTATGTAAATAGGTAAGATGGAATTGGAGAAGTCATAACCAGAGCTGTGCTGCACAGAGTCAGAGGAATCAGAGGAGCAAGACTAATTTAAATACAGAACAAGGAAAGTACATAAGGAGATCTAGAATAAGTTTGAAGCTTTGGAGGTTAGGAGTTGGTGAGAAGTCACCAGGTCAGAGTTGACTTGATTGCATGGGATATGACAGATATAGATGCTAGCCAATGGCATAAGTATCTTGTTACTATAGTAAATGATGAAACAATATGAGAGTGGAAATGACTGATGATCATGTGATCATGATCTAGAACCTTGGTTATGTAATAAAAGAGCAGTAAACAAATACCAAGTTTCAACTATCTACTACTAAATGTGAAGCATTTGCCCTGTCTGTCACTATGTCTGTCTCATTTCTATGTCATTTCCATTTTGTTTTGCTCAGCCACTACTACCCAACTTGGTCATTCCCACTGATTATGTTCCCACCCCAGTTGCCTATTCTGTGGATTCTTCTTTTCATCCATTTCCTGTCTCTTTCTGTTACTTTCGACACATTGGATACCCCTAATTTCATTGTGTTGACCTCGAAAAAGTCTGTAAAAAGTCTGTAAGAAGAGTCTGAAAGTGAGCAAAAGTCAAAAAGTTAGCGCAGAGCGGGGGGGTTGAACCAGGTGGCGCGAGGAACCCGACGCGTATTTCGGGTCGCTCGCCTGGCTCGCCTGTCGCTTACGTTTTTTTCCTTTTAAATCCTCATTTGCCATGTGGCGCGTTGAGGCAGGGTGTTGGCATGGTTATATTGCGACCACAACGAGATAGCCGCCACCACCGCCGCGACACGGCCACGATGCCCGCACCACCACGGTCGCCGCCGTAATTGTCACCACAACGGCAACGTGACGCGCGGGTCACGATTGTGACCACAACGCGACGATGTCGGCGACGAAACGGGATGGCTGCGACTGCAACGCAACGACATCAGCGACGAGTCGGGACGGCCGCCATGCCTCAACGACGACACGGCCGTGACGCCTGCATCACGACAACACGCCGACGGCACACGGCCACCGCCGTTACTGTCACCAGCGCCATCACGACGGCGACGCGACGCGCGAGTCGCGACTGCGACCACAACGCGACGACATGGCCACGACGCCCGTACCACGACACGCAGATGGCACTCGGCCCCGATATGACGACGACGAACGCGACAACGCGACCACCACGTCGTCGACGTCGTGTACCGCGCCCCTTCCGCCTCCTCTCCGATACGAGGGTGACAACGCGACCACCATATCATCAACGTCGACGCCCCGGCCACTCCCCGTCGTCATTTCGCGCCCACACCCTCTCCAACACGTCGACGGCGACACCGCCCGTGCACCACGTCCCTCTTGCACCCTCCCTGATACGTTTACAACGCCACCACGTCGTCAACGTCGACCCCGCTGTGCATCATGCCCCTCTCGCCGACGGCCTGCCACCGGGGTTGCAAATGCGACCGCGACGCAACGACGAAGACTCCAGAGTGTCAGGTGGGCCACAACAGCGACGATGCGGGACGACCAGGACGGCCCTGGTCGCGACGGGAGAGTCGCCAGCGCGGGTGCAACAAGGCGGCATGGCCGCGACGGCCTCGACCTCGACGGAACGGTCACCAGCGCAGCTGCAACCAGAGCGCGACGGCAGGGGGATGGCCGAACAGCAACTAGCGACTGTGACGACTACGCGTCAACGATGGCGACGCGACGGCGACCGCAGTGACGAGTTGGGATAGCTGTGGGACGATGTTGATGAGGACATGATGCAGGGACGTGACCGCAACGCGACAGAGATGGTAAACTATGTAAGATACATCACACACTGTACTTTGTATGCATGGAAATGATGTTTTAATTTGTTATAACATCTTTCTGAGGCTGTAAATGAAGTACTTGAGAGTACAGGAAGAAAAGGCTCAGTTTTGTTTCTGGATGCAAGTGGGATGGTGGAGGAGCTCATTACCGAATGCAAGCAGAGTGCCGAAGGCACTCAGCGAGCATTCAGTTCAAGTTGAGTGCTAAAGGGACAATGTCATTTGCTTTGACTTATTGAAGGGGCTCACTACCGAATGCAAGCAAAGTGCCGAAGGCACTCAGCGAGCATTCGCCCCTCCGTTTGGGCCGAAGGCCCAAATGCTAGCCAACGGCCAGTAAGGTAAAAGGGGAGGGATCTACTTTAAAAGGTGAAATTTCACTTTTCGTACACTTTAGCTTTTGCCTGGAAAAGAGACGGAAAAACTTTAAAAAAGCGTAGTAAAGTGAAGTGATTTTACTATTTTTCAAGTTTTGTCACAGACTAAACGAGAAGTCTTTGGGCTGCGCTGAGAATGCAGGGATGAAAGGTGTATTTGCCTATGTTAAATACATGGGTGTGAGGGACTACGAAGTAGGTGCGGGGGAGAGGAGTGGGCGAAAGCGCTACGCGCTTTCCGGCCTGGGACGGAGGCAGACCTATCGGGGCTGGTGAGCTGCGATCCCGAGATGTAGGTGCGGTCGGCATCGCATGCAGCGAAGCGGTGGCCCCGGGAGGTACTGTGTTTACCTGCGCACGGGTGGTCCGCAGTGAGGCGGCAGAGCCATGGTTTATACAGAGTTTGCGCTGCGGCGCGTCTGCGCTCGAGGGCATCCTTGAGCTCCATGTACGGCACTCCCACATCCAGAACAGTCGTGCAGGCGTTGCGGTGTGCGAGGGTGCAACCATTTGGTCTTTGCCAGTCGCTGCATGGGATGTGGCTGGCATTGTCGACGAGACGTCCGTCGGCATTGCGGCGTGAGTACGCGGGGAACCATCCCAGAGGTTGGGATCGTTGCAGTCATGGACGCGGTGTGTGCGGCAGCTGAGGCAGACGGGGCAGGCGGAGTTGTCGTGGTAGGTGATTGTGGTGGTGCTTGGGGTACGTAGCGCGGGCCAAGGGCGGTTGGGGAGGTATGGAGGGTGGGGGGGGGGCTGGTCAGCGAAAACGGCTGCGGGGGGAAGCCGTTCTTCGCTTGTAGGAACTCTGCGAAGGACAGGTCGTTGTCTGCACGGGCGTTGCGGGACGCCTTGACGGATGCAGCCGGGCGGAGGGTGAGGATGTTGTTCGAGGCGGATATGCCGAAGGTATCCTGTGGTTGGGTTCAATGAAGGCGGGTGGCTTCCAAATAGCCTTCTGTGAGGAAGTAACATATTCGAAGGAGATTTCTTGAATGGCGCATTGGGAAGGTCGGGGAATGAGGAAGTTGGGAGAAGGAGCGGCGTCGTTGAAATCATTGATTTTGGGTTTTTTCTTTTCGGTTTCGCGGTGTTCATGCTCGACTTCCTCTTCTTCCTGGAGCTATAGGGCGTTTTCGCGCTCGCGTTGTTCTTGGAGGGCGAGTTGGGCTTCTCGCTCCTCAGCCTCGCGGTGGTGGTTCCATTCGGTAACGCGTCGGTCGTGGCCAGCGAGCTAGGGTGCATAGGCGAGTGATGACAATCTCTCCTCGTGCTTCGCGAATGTCGTGGCGGAGGTGTTCGAAGTCGTCGTCGGCGAAATCGGGGTAGACTTCCAGATTGAAGTCGGACATGCTCGGTGTGCTGTAGAGTCGTAGGGAGAAAGGAGCGTATTGAGGTTGGGAGTAGAGAGAGAGAGGGATGCGACGAAAGACGAGGCCGAGCGGATGAGGTGACCGGGGGGTGGTGGAAGAGAAAGGAATCCTGGCGTGATCACCAGGCCCAGCCCTGGGAATGCCGCCCTCCCTCCTGTCCACGACTCATCGCCATTTGTCACCGGCGTCTCCCGCGTTGCCCCTTGCGCAGCCACCTTCTCGCCCTCACCGTCGGCATCCCCTGCGCTGCACCCTCGTGCAACCCCCACCTTCGTCCGCGCGCGCCCGCATCACCGTCTCGCCTTGCCGTCGCCCTCACCTGGCCACCCGCACCTCCCGCGCAACCTCTTCCCGCCTACACCCCGCTCCCCCCTTCACCTCGGGCACCGCCCTCCTTGCGCCCTCGGCCCATCCCCACGCCGCGTCCCCGTCGCCTCGCCGTCGCCTCGCGCACCCTCGCACCCTGTCGCCGCTGTCCTCGCGCTCTCGGTCGCCGTCATCCCCGCCCACATCTCCCTGCGCAACCCCGCACCCTCACGTCCCACCGCCATCCCGTCGCGCCCTCGCCGGTCGCCTTCGTCCGCGCCCGCTTGCCCGTATCTCCTCGCGCAGCCCCTCACCCTCGCACTCCCTCCGCGCCCGCCCGCCGTCTTCACCTCGGCGCGCGTCTCTGCGCGCAATCCTACCGCATGGCCCCCATCCTCGCACCCTTTCCGCGTACACACGCCCATCGCCCTCAGCTCGGCGCGCGTCTCCACGCGCAGCCCCCACCGCGCGCCCCCCCCACCCTCGCGCCTCTCCGCTCTCGCCTGCCTGCCCCCTTGTCTCGCCGCCCCCGTCCCCACGCGCAACCGGTCCTTCACTCTCGTCACCAACCCCCTCAAAAAGTGTACTGTCTTTATCCCCCACTCCCTGCCCAGCGATGTGAACAACGCAAACATGTACGCTGTCGGCCTCGGCTTATGCACGTTCGTGAGCATTGCATCAGAGGAAATTTCACGCAATCTTGCAAACGAGATCGAGAAGCTGCTCGACCCGAGCAACACCTACATTCGCAAAAAGGTCCCCCGCTATCTCGTCCCACTTCGCCTCCATTGATCCCTCATCACATGCCACCCTCTGTGCCTTGCGGATCATAAAAAAAGTCCCCGATCTCTCCCATCATTTCATCGCAAAGGCCAAGAACCTTCTGACAGATGGCAACCGTGGTGTCCTCCTTGCAGCCATCACCCTCGTGTCCGAAATGTGCCAGCTCGACGAGAATTGCTTGAACGAATTCAGAAACGTCTGTCATCACTCGTCCAACCAAATCCTTCTCATCATTCATCCAGGCCGTCCCTCTCCTCGTTCACAACATGAAGGGCGTTCGTCACAACTGGCTACAGTCCGGGACACGACGTATCGGGTATATCCGACCCGTTCTCGCAGGTCAAAGTTCTTCGCTTGCTCCATCTCCTCGGGCGAGGTGATGCCCGCGTGAGTGAGACCATGAACGACATCCTTGCCCAAGTACGCACACTCTTCTGTTGCTATCTCCGCTTCTGATTCGTCTAGGTCGCCACAAACACCGATTCCACGAAAAGCATTGGAAATTTTATCCTCTACGAAACCGTCCTCACCATTCTCGACATCAAAGCAGACTGGTCTTTGACTCATGGCCATCAATATCCTCGGTAAACCCCTCAGCAATCGCGACAACAGTATTCGGTATGCATCACGCTGCTCCTCATTCATTTACTCATGCTCGTAGCTATGTGGCCTTCAACACTCTGAACAAGGTCGTGTCCGTTGCCATTCAACGTCATCGCAATATCATCCTCGACTGTCTTTGCGACGGGGGCATTTCAATACGACGCCATGCCCTCGAACTCTCATATACGCTTATCAATGAACAAAACGTTCGCATACTTGTTCGGGAACTCCTTGCCTTTCTCGATGTCGCAGGCGACGAGTTCAAGATGGGAATGACAATCCAAATATCCCTCGCTGCCGAGCGGCTTGCCCCCAGCGAGCGATGGCATATAGGCACGGTGCTGAGATCGTGAGTGACATCACTCTTGATATACGCGTCACGTATCCACCAGGCTGGGAACTTTGTCAGAGAAGAAATGCTGTCGGCGTTCATCCGCCTACATCGCCTCTAAATTGTATACTGCTCTTCAAGCCGATCACTCGCAAGAGTCCCTCACTCTTGCAACAGTTTGGATCCCTGGCGAGGACAGCGAGATTCTCCTTGAAGATAAGCATCATCGACGAAGATCAGCCTCAAATTGTGATTGTTTACGTTTGCCATGATTGACTCATCTCATCCCTGTTCTCTAACAGACAACCGACAAGGACGTACTGAACCTG
The DNA here is from genome assembly GCA_038094155.1 of Pulveroboletus cf. aberrans. Lineage (NCBI taxonomy): Eukaryota > Fungi > Basidiomycota > Agaricomycetes > Boletales > Boletaceae > Pulveroboletus > Pulveroboletus cf. aberrans. The sequence continues at coordinate 23,285 of JBBPTO010000155.1, read as the reverse complement.
TTCCTCTCCACGCTCGATTCGCCGTAGGCAGACAACCTCATTCATCAGTTCACCCTGGTGCGATCACCAAGATGGCCTCGCGTCACACTACCACCACACCTCAACAAGCGCAGATCGTAGACGTGCTTGCCCAGTATACCACGAATACAGAAATCGAGCTGCAACACCGCGCAGTACATTACGCTAGCTTGTTTACGTTGGGTGATCTGAGAGTTGGCGTGCTTGAGCGAATGCCACCTCCAGAACTCAAAGCGATTGTCATGGGCGTTGGTGAGTCCCGTGGCTCTCAGGTGTTGTCTGGACTGCTGACACTGTTTATAGTCAGCGAAAACGAGTCTGTGAGTTCTACGAGAGGAGGGAAAGAAGTGTGTATGTGCCTCATTCGGTGGGTATCGCGCTCATGTGACCCGCCAGGGTGACCTCCCGGGAGATGATATCGGTTCCCCCGATTCTCAATTTAATGATCAATCGATGCAAAACAACCAAGATCTTCTGCAGAGATTTTCGGTCCTGGCAACTCTTCGTTACAGCCAGTTGCCACAACCACAGAAGAACAATATATGAGACATTCTCGGGCTCTTTGACGCCTCTCCGAATCATGCTTTACCCGCACCAGACCTGTCCCTGTTCTCACCATCACAAGTGCAAATACAGTCACCTGTACAAACCCACCGCCAGGACAGCAACCATCGACAGCACCCCGATTGACCTCTTACACCGTGTATGAGAAGAACGAACACTCGATCACGTTGACGCCTTAGACGTCCGCTGCACGACCCAGCGTCGTGAATATCAGGGCGTGGTTCCAAGCCTCGAGGTCGAACACGGCCACAGGTGTACACTTTCAAGCGGCCGTGCTAAAGGTACGTTGGCGTCGAACGTGATCGACGTGGGACTGACTGACGTCACAGGCAGTCGCAACAATTACAGATACTCCCCAAGTCGAATCCAGATGTGCAGCCCGGATCGACGGAAAGGCAGCATACGTGGGTGATTGCGCATCCTGGAGTACGTTGCATTGGTCTTCTTGGAGAGACGACATGTTGACGAACGTCGACAGTCGAGCGTTCAGCTGCGATTGCGCGTGGCGTACTCGACCACGGCTTGCTTTCTTTCATGAGGTCTACACGAATACCATCCCCTCGAGCGACTTTGGCAGTCTTGCAACGACTTCGTCAGTCACATTTGGTCACGCTTTTCTCACAGACCATCATGGCCAGTCGAAATCCAACACTGCTCGGCAATCACAAAGATGAGTCACGACTTCATTAACAGAGTAGCTAGGAATCCCCGACGGGCTGCGCGCAGGGATGTGGGCGAAGACCTCGTACGACTGGAAGCACCACGGATCGAACGGCACTCCCCGACGCCGCCCAGACCTGGCCCGATGCACTCGCCCTCGCCTTCGGGGTACTCGCCGTCTATTTCGCCGCTCTCTCCGAATCTGCCCGCCCTGACGATACCGGACGTCAAGGACGATAAGATGCAGCTCCTCTTCAAGCAGATCGTCGAGCACCTCAATGCGATGGAGATACGTACTGGGTTGGCCTTGGCACCCGGGTCGCCGCAGTTGCTACTACAGTCAGTGCCGCCTTCCACTCCAGTGACGAGAATAGAATTTGAGCGACAGCGACAGCGACAACTCACGTACGTCCACCGGGATCCCCTAGCGCCGGTAACATATGGCAGCGCCTCGTCCAACGACGGAAAGATGCGACGCGAGCTCGCACACCACCCCGGCCCGTTCGGGGAACTAGACAAGGAAAACGGACATCGACATCTAGGGACGAACGTGAGCGTCAAGAAATCCTCGCTACGCAACCACGACGGCCACCCGGCGGCGACACGAAAACAGCCCCTGCGCGTCCAGATCGTCGAGCCTCCGCCCCAAAAGCTGCAGCGCAAGAAGAGCTACGTCGAGGGATCGACGCCGGCGTCCCCCGCGTGGTCGGACAGTTCGTTTTCGGTATACTTCAGGCTGCCCGTCGAGGGGAGAGAGAGGGCGTGGTGCGGTGGCCCTACAGTGACGGACCTTCCTCAGGTGGGGCACAGTCTGGGCGGGTGACTGACCGGGGTGTGCCGAGAGCCGAAGCGGCGGAGCTCCAACCCCCGCACAGAAGGCATACCGTTTCGAAAGGAGGAGAAACAGGCTGGATTGCAAGGGACGTGGTTAGACTGCGTACGGGGCGAGACAGCTATGACTAAGAAAATGGAAACAGACGGAGAGGAGGGTGGGGCGAAATGGAGGGGCGCGAGAGAGGAAGAGGCGAGCCCGACGTCGAAGAGGAAGGGCAACTCGAGCATCTTTGACGTCGGAGCCCGAAACCGAGTTCAGTCTAGTTCGCTCGTCCGATTCCTCTCAGTGTTCCCGTCGTTGGCCACGGTCGGCTTCCACTATCATGGTAATCGTGGCAACAAAACGAGTGTATTTACAACTTTCATCGATGGCCAAAGAGGTTTTCGAGAGTTTAGGCAGTGTGACCCTTCAATCTCCCGAGTTTTGGATCCAGTCATAGTAACATTGCAGGCCAACATGATGAATGTACTCATTCTTATCGACATTCTTCTGAAGTTTGGTCGCTATTTTTGATCATATGAGTGGGGGTTGAGTGGTGAATCGCCTCTTCCACTGATGCGTGAGCGTGACCGCGGCGCTGCGTGCATTCCGTTATTCGCTTCTCTCTGCCTGCCTCATTGAAGCGCCAAGACCACCTCAAATCATGAATCCCAGATACGCATCACATTATCTCACATCCTACCTCGCAGTGTGCTCAAATCGTGTGTCTTAGCCTAAAGACGATCACGATCAAAGGTACGGTTACAACCCTGGCCATTCTCTGTGCACGTATCGACTTTCTTTCAGACGTTCAACTTCACACTGGAGCGCGACGCAAGATACCTCTCGCGAGGAAGTACAAGGTCAAATTTACTGTAGGAGACAAGTCGAACGAGACAAAGGAAGCAAAAGAAAAGGATATGTCCACTCATTGGGACGAACAATTTTTCTTGTGCGTGCATGTCTGTCCTCATGCTCCAGTAAATTGAACGTTTCCAGCGATGGAGATGATCATTCCGTCTTTCTCGCCGAAGTTTACCAGATCCACCACATAAGCCGGTCGGACGACTGAATATGACAATCGGCGAGATGTTGGGAAAAACGGAGGACGGTGGTACGTGGGACAGTGTTTAATACACGGTCTGCTCACGTGATCTTTGTGATCGACAGTCTTCAAAGCCCCTCTCGCCCGCGATACCTCTGATGGTCCAATTTACGTCGATTGCTGAGTTGCGTACGGACATCAACGCAGATGAGCGTCAGGCTGCTCACGCCGTTTATCCGGCATCGGAAGGGACAAAGGCACTCGCATCCCCAGCGGTCCTCGATTACATCGCCCCGGCAGTCGACGCTATCTCCCAGTATCTACCCGAAGCGCAGCCCCTCGAAATTTTGATGAAGAAGATGAAGCAGTTTGACGCCATCGTGTCTGGTATTGCAGAGGTATTCTCCGTCCGATCCCTCGACATCTGCAAAGCTTAAACGTCCCTCAGATTCATCCTTACATGTCCTTGGCTTGGTCTGTTATATCGGCTGCAAATAGGGTTCGTCTATTCTCGACGTCCGACGTTTACATTTAGCAACGTTCCACATAGGTCCTCGTGAAGCAAAAGGATCGTGACGACCAAATTGTCCGCTTAGCAGACATCATGACCAACGCCTTTTTGTTCGTCGAGGATGCGGACACCCTCAAGACGATGTGTGTGCATGTGAAGAGAATCACGCCTCTCATACAGCAGGTCACGGAGTGTGGGTACTTTATTTCCGGTTACGTCAAACAGAAGAATTTCTGTAAGTCGTCGTTTCTGTCACTATCCTCACATCTGATCTCTGCATCCAGGGTTTCGAACGGCGCTCTCTGACATTGATACGAAGATCACGGATTACGAAGAAAAGCTGCGGGAACTCAAAACTAGGTTCTTGGATGAGGTTGGACTTCAGACGGGGATCACTGTCGTTCGCATGATGAACGTGGTAGAGGACACTGGTGGGTAACCTCTTGACAACCCAGAGAGTTTGTCATTGACCTGGAACTCAGCACAAGCGATTGACTTGAATGACATGCATTATGTGTTGGGCGCTCGGTATGCGCGGGAGAAAGGATGTCTTCCAGGGACCCGAGAGTCGCTACTTCAGGACATTCTTGGTGTCCTCAATGATGCTGATGACATGGCCCCCCCGAGTGTGCCTGCTCACTGGTGTTGCTGGGTCAGGAAAATCTGCAATTGCTTACTTGATTGCTTGTCTCTTTGATAACCAAAAGTGTCTGGGTTCGTCATATTGCTTCTCCAGTGCTGATGCTGGCATGCGGAACCCAAAGAATTTGTTCAGTACCATTGCTCGTGATCTCTGATCATGATATCCAATACTTGGAGAATCATTAAAGACAATCAAGCCCTTCGTGCCTTGACATCTCCATCGGAGCAACTCGAGAAGTTTGTTATTGAACCTAATGAGCACCTTCACCCCATTGGCCCCTTGGTTGTGGTCATTGATGCTCTTGATGAAAGTGGTGACAGGACGGGTTGCCAACAGCTCTTAGATGCTATTACTATGCAAATTATGCAGAATTCTCTTCCATTCCACCTTCACTATCTTATCACCTCCCACCCAGAAAGTGACATCCTTTCTGCATTTCCACCTGGCCCATACATGGTACATAAACAAATGGGTGACATCTCTGAAGATGTGGTTGACAAGGACATCTCAAAGTTTATATACCACTCTCTTTCCCCATACACCCAGCTTGAATCTACTTGGCCAAATCAGGAATGGTGTCAACTACTTGTCCACCACTCACAGCATCTGTTCCAATGGGCATCCACTGCTTGTAGTTTCATCAAAGGCCTTGGAGGTGTTGCACTTAGCCCATCAAAGCAACTCATGATACTGTTGGAGAATGATGAAGACACTGTTCATCCACTAGATGGGCTTTACCTGACAATACTTCAGCAGCTGTTCACCTTCCATGGTGCTCAAAAATCCTTCAGGCATGTAATGGCCATTGTGCTTGCACTTCAAGAACCACTCTCTCTTGCATCCCTTAGTGCACTATTTGGGCCAGGCAAAAAGGTTGATATTGAGGCCATCATTAAGCCCATGGAGTCATCACCTGATAGTGTGCATGATGAAGAAAAGCCCATTAGACCCCTTCATAGCTCATTTTGTGACTTCCTGATGGATGAAAGTCACAGCTCTATCTATCATGTTTCCATTCAGTCATGGGACTCTCACCTTCTTGGAAAGGCATTGCTTGCCTGCATGCAGGAAACACTGAAATTCAACATCTGTGATATCAAGGATGCTCTGCACTTCAACAGGGATGTGTTAGATCTGCCCAACCAGGTCAAGAGAAGCATTCCTCCTCATGTGGTTTACTCATCTCAATACTGGATGGTTCACCTGCAACATGTTGAGTGCACTGAAAATGTGTTGAATGAAGTGACAGTCTTTTTCAAAAAATATTTCCCCTGCTGGCTAGAAGTTTTGAGCTTGCTTTCAGTTTCTTCCCCAGTACTATGTATTGTGTCTGCCATGGAGACCTGTAGAATTTTGAAAAAAATGGGCCAAGGTAATATGAATAATGGTGTTTATGTTGTGTTAATTCTGATTAGGATGTTAACAGGACAAAGAGGTTGGGATTCTGGCATCAGAAGGATGCCAATTCATTCAGGTGTTTGCTGGAGTACTCAGAGAATGTACACCACATCATTATCTGTCAGCCATACCTCAAACACCCTCCAACTCACCACTGTGGAAAATCTGCAACAATCATCTGCAAAAACATGTTTCAATCACTTATGGAAATCCAGTGGATTGGCCAGTAGAGGTTCACACCATTCAAGGGCACAGAGATTCAGTCTTTTCTGTCATTTATTCACCAGATGGCACTCACATAGTCTCTGGCTCTCAGGATAACACCATCAGAGTTTGGAATGCAACCACAGGGCAGTGTGTGGCAGGTCCATTTCAGGGGCACACAGATTCAGTCAACTCTGTTGCATATTCACCAGATGGCACTCACATTGTCTCTGGCTCAAGGGACAAGACCATCAGAGTTTGGAATGCAACCACAGGCCAGTGTGTGGCAGGTTCATTTCAGGGGCACAGATGAAGTCTTGTCTGTTGCATATTCACCACATGGCACTCACACTGTCTTGGCTCTTCAGGTGACAGCAGAGTTTGGAATGCAACCACAAGCTTGACGCATCACATTTGATTTTTCCGAGCCATCCATTGGCCCTTGGCCCTTGCACCTGGTGCCACCTCTGCCACCTCCATCCTGTCGTTGGAATTCTCTGAGGTGAATCTGACTAGCCACATAAAATAATGCAGTTATCTATACTTATTTGATCTTGCCCGAGGTGACATGAGAACTGCCGTTTTGCCTTGTGTCCTTGTGACTTACATGCCGGCACCTACCCTACAACATGCTGTACATGTCATATCCTGTGTAATCGAGACAACTCTGATCTCCGGAACCACTCTGCTCATCTCTCTGGTGACTCCTCACCAACTCTGCTCCTCTGTCCCTCCAGACACATCTCAGATACCCTTACATACTTTCCTTGTTCTGTATTTAGTTTAGCTTCGCTCTCTGATCCCTCTGATGCTGTGTAGCACAGCTCTGGCATATGACTCTCCAACCTCCGTCTTACATATCTACATAGCCCTCTGTTACTAATCTGCAGTCACTCCAATGTATATATACTCCGACTTCTGTATGTAGACACCTTAGCCTGAATATCATCTTAGACCACTCCTCTCAACCTTCTCTGGTTCCTCTGATGCATCTCTGACCAAGAAGGCCGTGACAGTGCATGGGCACGACACGTAAGTCCTGTGCCAAGCCTTCACCCCTCTGGACCCCCGGCCATCTCTGGCCATTCCTTCCCTTCAACCTCTGATCTTCAACTGGAGTTTGAGCGGAGGAGATCTGGTCTTAACAGTATATTCAGGCTTCCACTCATACTGTTACTACTCTGATCATGACCTTTCCTTATCCACATCAAGATTTCAATCTCAAGTCTTTTCCCTAGGCTTCCAAAACCAGAACATCTTCGTTACTAGAGATGTCTCTGTGCAACTCCAGTTCCTCCAGAGTTGTCTGGCTGAAAGGTTGACTCATGGACCATCTGACTTCCCCTCGGGAGCTGCATTACTCCCTGACTCCACCCAAACTCCGTCTCAACGCATCCACTCATTACTTATGACTGGTACTGTCACCCTTAGCCTCACTCAGCCTCTGTTTGGAGATATGCCAATCTCCTTACAACTCTGACCCCATTTCCTGCCCTCCGAGCCCTTTGACGGTCACCACCCCATTTCATGACTCCCATGTTTTGATGGCATTTTTGCCCCTTTGACATCTCCCCGAACTCCTGTCCTCCGCACTCCGACATTCACCTCCTAAAACTCCACTTTTGTCTCAGGGATACCACCTCTGATGCCTCGCACATACCCCCATTGGATTCCAGATATTGCTCAGTCAAGCACCGCCAGCTCGCCCACTAACGATCTGTTGATCATAGGGTTCTGTAGTGGCACCTTCGCATGATGACTATAAACAGAATGCCGACCCCTCTGACATCACCCCAGTCTCCAGTTTTGAGCTCCAAGCTCACTCCAGCCTAACCAGCCATTCTCCAGATGACCACCCTCTCCGGTTCCCTCAAGATCGCCCAGACTTCGTGTCTGGCCTCTGGCTTGTGTTCGCTTCGTGTGACGCTCACACCCCTTCCCATTCCCTTACCTCTGACATCACATCCGATCCACTCTGTGTGCCTCCAGCATTCCGGTTGCACTGCACACCCCTGGATCACTCCTAACTCCACTCTCGGACCTGCAGTCCACCCTCTGCCAGTGTCTGCCCAGTGCAGCGCTCGCATTCCTTTTCCCTTGCCCCTCCTTTCCCTTGGCCTCTAGTTGCTGTATGTCAGAAGTTGAGTATCTCCTTCTGTTCATTTGCAGCGCTATTGCCTCGGATTCCACATCCACTCCGCACCTCCTCATCTCCGCTCTCTGCTCTGACCTCTTCCAACCTCCCTGACCTGCCTCCTGAAACCGCCGACATCCATCTGCTTCAGATCCTAACAAGATCGGCTGGAGCACCTTGAAAAATGGCCTTCAGCCTTGATGGTGTCACCCACCTCCCCGGAGTTGCTCCGTGTGCTCCACATGCCTCCACCCCTCTCCACTCCTCCACCTCTCCGTCTCTTCCGACCTCATCAACTGCTGCCTGACATCCCCAACATCCACTCACTCTGGATCCTAACCTGATTGCCTGGAGCTCTTGGAATCCAGTCTGCTCAGAAAGCATCAACCCCCCCATCCTCCATCCTTCCCCGTTCGCTTCCAGAGTTGCTTGAGGCGCTCTGTAGCTCTGTCCCCTCCATTCTCCTCCATTTTTTCCTATGTCCCCTCCTCCCAGAGCCACTTCTCATGCTCCGTGGTACTCTGTCTCCCTCCAACACCTCTGTAATCTGAAAATTGCCACTCATTCTCTTCTCCCTGTCGACACTGGGATGTCGACCCTAAGAGGGGGGTAGAAACTGCTTCTGCACTTCCCCACTCACTCCTCTCACCCCTCCTCACTCCACCCTCCGCCGTCCACTCTCTTCCATCTGACTCTGACTCCCTCCACCTCTTCAATTCACTCTGGCCTTTTCAGGCCATCTCCAACTTTTCTCTTCCTTGTCATCCCTTCATACCGGTCATGTTACCAACATGTTCGATAAGACTATGTACAGGTTGAAGCCAGATCAACTACGTGGACCCCTCTCCACTCTCCACTTCCTCCATGTCACCCTCTGACTCCTCATCCTCCACTCCCACCCATGCCACTGCATTTTTCTTGGCCAACCTGGCCAACTCCCCCACAACCTCCGCAACCTCCTCAGGCTGCCATTCGCCATCTGGTCCCTCTGTCTCTCTGTAGAGCTCTTCCACCTTGAGCTGCACCAGCATGTCTAGCAGTGCCTCTTGTCAGTCAAACGCCCAATTTTGACAATGGAGCACGTCCTGAATCTCCTAAAGCACCTTGAGCAGGGCTTTGTCAGTTCTGGACCTGGACCCACTCCCCTCCACCTCTGGCCATGCCTTCTTCCACGCGTGCTTCAACCCCTCCGGCGCCTCTGTCTTCTTCCGCTTCCAGCACTCTGGTTTCTCCTCCCCCGGCCTCTCACATCTTGTTATGACCACCCTGGGTAGGGATAGGCGTATCCCTTTAAAAGGGTCTAAGGGTACCAGGACGAAGGAGAACGTGGCTGGGCGTTCTACGAGGACAAATTTCTAGAGGTTCTAGGAGAACAAGGCTTTCTGCTTGCTCTATCTCAACAATCGAGCATCGAAGAGAAGATTTCCTCAGAGATCGATAGTCTTGAGGTGAACAAGAGGTTTTCTTAGAATAGCATAGCCTCAAAAGCACTATGAAGTCTCAAAGAGCAGAGGATTCCCTGCAAGGGACTAAGGCTAGAAGTGGAGCGAAGACCCAGTGTATTGAGATATACGGAAGGAAGGTCTAGCTTAGCGATATGAGTACAAGAAGACAAGTTTATATAGGCAGGGAAGGAGTCGCTGACAAAGCAAATGGAATCACATAAAATGTGATAGAAATTGGACGATGAGTCAGGGTATTGTAGTCAGCGATGAAGAGAAAAGAACGTCCTGGTTGGGACTAACATCCATGCGTATGTAAGCAATAGAAGGAAAAAGGGGGCGATCGTAACACATCTCGCCTTCACGTCCTGACATGCCAGGCATGATGATGACTTGCCAGGCCTGAGCTCGCACTCGAGGCCCCAGTCCTCACACCTCCAGCAATCCACCAGCTCCGCCGCACGCTCCTTCCCCTTTCCAGAGCTTGGACCTGCCTGCTCTGATCATCCTCTGTTAGTCACCCTCCACCCGATGGCCTGCGCACTCACCTGCCTCTGTGCCTCTTCGGCCACCCTTCTCACGACTTCCTCCGCTGCCCTCCAAGCCTCAGCCTCGGCCTCTGGCATGCCTCCTCCTCTGCCCTTCGGCGCACCTCCTCCTCCTTCCTCATTTTCATCCGCCTTCTCCACTCCACGGCCTTCACCTCCCACAAGATATTGTCAAAATATATAACTCCTCCGAGGTCCTCCGACTTACTCCGGACCCGTTCCGCTCAACTTCAAAGCTTTCGCCCACCAAGTACAACTCCTGACTCCGGAGTTATTTGGAGTTGACCCGATATTCAGTAACGTCCTCTTTACCTTTCGGATCTCTCATTTCCTATTCCGGACATTACATCGGAGTTACATCAGAGTTCATGCACTCTGATCTCCGTCACTATTTAATCTGTCCGCTTTCATAATCACTCCCTCAGTTGTTCCACTACCACTGTGCAACTGAGGTTAGTTCTTTTAGCTACATTTAGCTCTTCTTTTACTTATGTCTGTAGTCAGGGTATCCTCTACCCCTCCATAGGTAAATATAACAGTTGTTCCACTACCACTGTGCAACTGAGTCAGGGTATCTCTACCCCTCCATAGCACACAGATTTTGACAGATGTTACTGTTGTTCTCACACTCTGTGAGATTTGCCTCAGACCAAGACTTGATGTTGTTGATTCCAAACATGGTAGTGGTATGAGATCAAGACATGTTCCAACTCTGCTGAGGACTTTATACTCTCTTTCAAACTCCAAAGCTGACCAACTCCATTTGTACTAACAGCCTTCAGGGGATCAGGCCTAAGAGGGGGATACTGTTATATCCCATGTAATCGAGACAACTCCAATCTCCGGAACCACTCTGCTCACCCCTCCGGTGACTTCTCACCAACTCTGCTCCTTCGTCCCTCCGGACACATCTCAGATACCCTTACATACTTTCCTTGTTCTGTATTTAGTTTAGCTTCACTCTCTGATCCCTCTGACGCTGTGTAGCACAGCTCCAGCATATGACTCTCCAACCTCCATCTTACATATCTACATAGCCCTCTGTTACTAATCCGCAGTCACTCCGACATATATATACTCCGACTTCTGTATGTAGACATCTTAGCCTGAATATCATCTTAGACCACTTCTCTCAACCTTCTCTGGTTTCTCTGATGCATCTCCGACCAAGAAGGCCATGACAGTGCATGGGCACAACACATAAGTCCTGCACCAAGCCTTCACTTCTCCGGACCCCCAGCCATCTCTGGCCATTCCTTCCCTTCGACCTCCAATCTCTGACTGGAGTTTGAGTGGAGGAGATCCAGTCTTAACAGTACAGCATGTCCCATCCTCAAAAACACACTTATCTGTAGACTCTGCTGGTCAGACCTGACCATCATGTTGACATCAAGCACTCCGTTACCTGATTCTCGACCCACTTCCATTGCTATCCCAGTTACAGGTCAGTCACACTCAAGACTGGAATTACGATGTTTACCATCCTGGACTCATCCCATGGATATCCATCAGCTGTCCATGTTTCCTTCATGCCAGAAAGTCAGGGAAAATGTCTGACAAAAGGAAACCTACACATCAGCCCCATGAAACACAAGCTGATCCCTAAGGATGGGGTTCTATCCCAACAATGGACAGGCCAGCAGTATGTCTTTCATCCATTTATCCATGGCCTACACTAACACTAACACTTCTTTCTGCATAGAGAACTATCTATGGAAACCCAGATTCTACTCCGCTACAAGTCATCAGGATTTTCAGTAGGGAAGATGAAATTACTAATAGATATTCACCATCTCATTGAGAGTTTTTGTCAGAATCTGTGTGCTATGGAGGGGCAGGAAGGCCCAGACTACAGAAATAAGTGACAGAAAGTAGTAAATGTAACTAGAAACTCACCTCAGTTGACACACAGATGGTAGGACAACTGAGGGAGTGAGACAAGAAAGTTGGACTAAAATAGTGACAGAGATTGAGCGTATAAACTCTGATGTAACTCCGATATCATGTCCGAAATAGGAAATATAAGGTCCGAAGAAGAAAGAGGACCTTACCGAGTGAAAACACCAACTCCGAGATGCTCCGGAGCGGAGATGGCGGCATTGGCGTGTGTCGACCTCGGAGTTGTGACAGTGAGCCTCGGAGGAGGCCGGAGGTCGGAGGAGGTACATTTTGACAGTTTTACTGGAAGTCGGTCACAAGGTAATCTCCGCCTTGTTTTTAGTGGTGCTCACTGGGCAACTTCGCTGGTGAACAGAGCTATCGGTGGAGCAGAGTGGCGTTCGAGTCGTTTTCTTACTTGCAACCCAGAACGACGGAACACTGCCACCTACCATAGATGCCATCCTCCGCAACCACTCAAGGTGAGTTGAATCAGGTTCTGCTATCCCACCCCGATTGATACTATGATTCAAGATTCCGCATCTTGGTTATTGGCAAGGTGCGAGCATGCTTGCCGATGTGCACAGTTCCTTCTAGAGCGGGGTCGGCAAGTCAAGGTCTAATCAACTTAGCACTTGGGATCAATAAAACAGTCCAGTCATTCACAGTTCATTTGTGAGGCCTCTCCCTAACCAGTTTTCTTCAGGCTGCCACCCATCTCCAGCGTGGGAAGGCGGATATTGAAGTCGGACTGAAGTCCCCCAGCAACCCACGCTTCATCCTGCACGACTCTGTCGGCTTCGAACCAGGAGATAAGGGAAACTATGACACCGTCGAGGAGTTCATCAAGAGAAGGCAATCTTGTCCGCCAGAGGATCAATTGCACGCCATCTGGTAAGTTATCGTAACCGCATTACAAGTCTATCTGAATTCCCCTCAAAGGTTCTGCATTCATGCACCCCAAGGAGGTGAGCGGCTGATTGAGGTAGCCACCGAAGATTTCTTTAAATCGAAGAAAAAAATGATGGGCTCTAGTCAGTGTCTTGTTTTATTTCTCCTATAGGATCTGCTGAATAGCGTGACAGTACCCCTGATCGTAGTCTTTACAAAGTTTGATGAACTTGTGGACGATCAGGGAGTTGAACTGGTGAAAACGAATGACCAGCACCTTGATCAGCAGACCATCACACAGCGTGCCGAGGACAAGGCAAAATCTATCGTCCGAGCAGGGCATGATAAGATTGTTCAACTTGCAGGGGAACCTCTGCCATACGCGGCTGTTTCGGGTATGTGTCTTCCTCGGTTTGGATTCGTCTCGTGTCACAAAAACCTCGATAGCCAATCAGGATTACCGGCGTACTCTCAGATATCTTGTCGAGCTCACATACCGTCAAGTCGGGGGGAGCGACATGCCGGAAGCACATTTCACTTCAGTGGTGACGCTTATGGCCCAACGGATCGACCCTAACCTTAAAATTCATGGGTCTATTATGCAAGCACTATCTTTCCTTATTTGTTATCTCGTCTCACATTTACGCAGCGTCGGCAAGCAAAGTCGAGTTTTCCATTAGCAGAGTACTCCGAAACTGACACCTGAATCTAGAATATTGGAAAGCCTTAAGAGCGAGCCCCGAGTTTGCGGGACACACGATTTGGGATTGTCTTGGTGTAATCCACGCTGACATTATCGCTGTGTGGAACTTTCACGACCCTGCTTGCATGCGTGAGACTCGTGTTGATTGTTGTATGGCTTGCTCAAAACCAATCTAAAGCACCTCCTTGACAAGGAATTCAAGGAACTTGTTGTCAAAATGGTCCAGAGAATGGAATTACCTCAGACCCAGGGCGGAATCTTGTGAGTCTTGCATTCCGGGGGAACCACGATCCTGACAAATATCATTAGTGCCTTGGGTGCCAGTGGAGGGTCACCCATTGCGGCTGTCACTGGCCTCACAGGTTTCATAACCAATCCCTTGGCGCCAATCGTTATTCCCGTGATTGCAGGCCTGGTTCTCGCCGCATGGGCCCATAGTGTCTACCAGAAAGCGTACGTCGGTTCTACCCCCACAAGTTCCCATGCCGACGCATCTATACCAGCAAAAATGTGCAACAAATATTCATGGCGTTCATCGTCGATCTGACTCACGTCATGGAGACGCTGTTCATTTTGACTGCCCGCGACCACAACAGGCTCACTCGGCGTGCGATCAAGATTGCGTACAACGCATACCTCGAGTCGGACGTGATGAGTCAAGCGCACGCGCGTATCCGGGAATATCGCGACATCGACGGTCGGGATGCAGCGTTGGAGATGATCGAATCCTTGATCGTACCCGAGAGGAGCAGCGCTTCGGACGTGAAGGATTACTATGACGAAGTGGGCAGGCTGGATCTAGGGAACCTGAATTTGGACCAGGAGGAGAGCTGGTAGTGCAAAGTCTATGAGGCTTGTTTGGAGGCTGTCGTGCTGTTTCCTAGTGTATGATTGTATTTTTGGATGTATTAGTGCAATACCCGCTGGCTTGCTTCGAGAAGCTTCAACTGCGAGTTCCGAAGCGCGTGTCTAGACCATTCCCACGATCGTTGTTCTCCGCTCCATGTCGTTAGCTGGTCCACGGCTAGCAGGAACACGAGCCGTTGCCAGTACAGAACCTGCAAGAGAAGATGTACAAGCGCACCGTTCCCTATGGCCCGTGACGGGCGACCAACAGCACAACTGACGTCCTGGCCAACACTGACAACACCGTGACGTTCGCCATCATCCTTGCGCCTGTCAGTGGATCAACAGTCTCTCAACAGCGTGGTCACTAACAATTTAATAACAAAACGAGTCTTCTTTCCTTTCTGGTCTGTCATTGAGGTAGGGCTGTCTTTCGTATCTGACGAGGCTCCTGTCTGAATGGGCTTGAAGCGACTCCACGATCCACCACGCATACTGGTCAAGTCTCCGTCACCCCCGTTCTCCGTTCTCAATTCCTCTTTGGAATCTATGGATTTGTGTCCCGTCTCCCCACCAAACTCGACTCTGGTCTGGACGTCTGGTCGTCTCCATATCCAACTGCCTCTTGGACAGCAAGCCATCGACTCTGGAATGAATCAATAAAGTTGTCCGAGCCGAAATTGGAACCTGATTCAGGTCGTGTACGAGTCGCGGCAGGAACACGCCGAGCACGGGTCATCATCCCCACCAGAAGACGTCAAGGAGGGGGTGTGATTGAGCGTCTTGGCTATGGCCAGGCACATCGGGGTGAGCTCTCACAGAACACGCTGCTCGTTCCTGTCTCAAGCCTGATCTTGCCGCCATTCTTGTTCGATGGCAGGCCAGCAGAAGCAACGAGTGAAGAAACAGTGATCAAGTATCTGCGCCGATGATGGTCGGGAAAAGCATGGCTTGTTGTCGTCCATCGTCTGGCAGAGTTCATCGCGAACAGATGGTCTTGAGACACCGTGGACATCAAGCACAGAATATCAGACCTTTGTTTCTCATTCTCCAGACACGATCCAGGTAGACTCGTTCGCTGGTGGGGTCATCCAGGACGAGAGGCGTACTACGGTATTCGAACTTCTTGCAGTGTTCTTGTTTAAAAACGCTTCCTATCCTCACTATGAGCGTGGATAACAGTCCCGTCGGCTCTCTACTTGATGGTAGAAGTGCGTGACCTCCAAGCCATCTGTTTCATGTCCGTTCGAAGGACCTTAAATAAATCCACCAGTTTCTTCAAGATCCCCTTATTGATATACCACATTGACAGCGTCACCACCGCATCTTCTTGGTGCCAATAACCGTGAGCTGTTTTCATCGAACCGAAGAGGACCTTGCCCCAGACAAGGTGGTTCGTTATGCCGAGAGGATCAAATCAAATCAATCGACAAGGTCGTGGACGGTGCTACTAATGGCTCTCACGAACTCGTCACAGAATAGAGAGAACAAGGTCGTCTTATCTACTCCCACCAAGGTTCAGTGGCAATCGGTGAGCTCGTCACGGACGGTTGGCATCTCGCACCACATTATGACTCTGAATTACTAGGGGATATCAACGACCATCCCCACCATCCTCTGCCAGTCTTTTGGCTCATTGGTCCACTATTCCAAAGCGGTGGATCTTGTGGCTCGTCATCCAGCTCAGCTTTGGGCTTGCAGGTTCCTTGAAAGGTTTGTCGAAACGGTAGAACTACTTGTCTCTTGCTCATCTTGGTGTTTTTAAGTACGACCGCTGCCTAGCTACCTAGCCTTTTCTGCAGGGCAGCTACCGTAGAGGCTCTGGATGAATGGGGGTGATTCCGAAATGGGTCGCCAAAGCGCCCTAGTTGATCGTGACTGCGATAACACGTCATGCGTGCCCCTTTTCATACATTCGGATCATGCCTTTTCTTTCCTGCTCTGATAGTCTGATATGCCGTGCGTTTGCTGCACGTCTTGTCGGCTGTATGCATCATTTGTATTGCATTCCGCTCATGTCAGTTACACCCGAATGTACACTAAAACGTGTTTTTGCTCTGACTTAGCATTTGAGCTGCCGGAAAAGGGCAAAGGACGACGTCTGAGATTCGAGCACCATTATGGGCTGACTCGAAAACGTGGCGAACCCTCCCGACATAAGCGACCTTGTTCTAAAAGTCGAGAATTGTGGGGTCGTGTGATGGCCTGGACGCCATATGCTTTGGGAGCTCGGGGTCCCATGAAGTGTTTCCAGCCCTTCTCCGCAGGGCGAGGTCACCACCCGACATGTACGACACAAGCAGTGAGCAGATTCCCGACTCACTGCCAGTCAGGGTATTAAGGAAAAAGTGATCTGGTGGGGTAAAAAGTTAGGGTTGTGAGTGACGTCTCTCGAGCATATACCTCGTGCATGACCACTTTGTCATACTCAGAAATGACATCCATAGTAATCTCTGGAAAACTCCGACATAAAGCACGAGGTGATAAGGAAGTGTACATCGTACATGTTTGATCTCGCCGATGGCATAACAGTTGCTCTTGGAGCATGGTATCCTATGGTGATGACGATGGCGATAGGCCTGACGAAAACCCTGATTATCTACCTCTTGACCGGACACGTAGAAGCTGGCTTGTGTAATACGAGATTGGAGCAATACATGCACTGGAAAGGGGGACGCACCGTTTGAGCATACCGTCCTCTTAGAATGAAATTCCGAATGGGTCGATCTTGCCATTTCGTGTCTTGCGAGGAATGATGAGGTGACACTTTGGGCGCAGCGGGCAGCCCGAAAAAAAAAGTAGGCAATTAGAGGATCGGCGTGGCAGGTTGGATCAGTGATGTGGGTGCGGCGGGACTCACTTGCAGGTGTCCGTGTGTGCCTGAGACGACGCTGGTGATGACGTTTGTTTTGCATTGTTTCCATCGCTCTGGCCGCCTTGCACCGAGCGCACGTTGTGTCCGGCTCAGAAGCCACGATGAAGAGACGTTCAACAAATGTGGTGTCAAACTCCCATGTGACACCAACGATCGACCCATGAGATTTGGTGGCTGTACAACATGCGACGGGGTGATTGTAGCATTTCCCCATGGAACTCAATGGGCCATTGATATTCCATGGAGGTGTTTGTTGGCTTGGTGCGGTTGCCTCCAGGAGGTGCGCCGATGACTGGCGCTGTTCGTATCTTGGTGAGCAGCCGTGTGGCCTCGCATTCGTCCTTCTCTAAGTGCTGGACATGTCAGATCCTCTCGTCACGTCCTTCGATAACAATGAAGACGGGACGCACGTCTTCCAGTTCAAGAGATCCAAGCACTGAATTATCAAACGCGTCGCGTGAAAAGATGCTTGTCCTCCGTCCTTGGCATCCCAAAACGACCCTGCTCACATAGCGCGGTTTGTTAGAGTGCGCCTTCGTGATGGCGGCGCAGGGGCGAGATGGCGGAGATGGAGAGGACTACTACTGTATGGTCGTGTAGTCGGGTTGATACGAGTAGCATGGGGCGAGTATCGAGGAAAGGGCGAGAGGTGGAGCAGACCGAATCTGAGGTAAGGATTCGGTGGGTGTGTGGGAAGGCCGGTCCGAGGGGCCTGTCGTTGCCAGGGCAGGGACCACGTGATTGGGGCGACGGGCCCGAAGCTGAAACGCAAGAGCAGCGTCGAACAGGGAAGGACGCGAGGACCGAACCTTCAGAGCGCTTGGGGAGTCGAAGTGCACCCGGGCGAGGCCGCGGGGAAGACGAAAGACGAGGCGGCGGAACGGACACACAGGGACCAAAACCCAAGTGCTAGAATCATGATATGATTGGGAGGTGGGTGGGTGCGAGAGAATGCGTGCTGGTGGTGAGGGGAAGAGAGAGAAAGGCTCGAGGGGATCGGAGCGCGACGGCCCAGGTACATGTACTGGGCTTGACCGATCTCGCGCTCTGATAGAAGCGTCGATCGTGCATCACAGGTACTCACGGTTCCTGTTATGCCCTTGTGTGTCGGAATAACTGCCATATTGATTTTTTTGGTCGATATTCGAATGTATGTTAATATGATACTGAAATGAAAGTCGGGTTTCCGGACCACTCAGTTGCTGATGACGTGATTTGCCAACACATTATAAGTCCATATACAAAGGTGGTGATAACTATGTGAGGAAGCTCATTGGCCATCATTTTCTCTCACTGATACATGGCTTTACCAGCAGCAATCCATCATTTCAGAGGACATCCAAGAATTCGAAATTTGGTCCCACGCTGCCAGTGTGTGGCATGCATCATACTGCATGGTCAACACAACAGGCATTGATCGAGACTTGATATGAAATTTGTACAGCTGGAAAAGCATTGGTAAGGTATTCCAATGGATACCACCATTTTCCCCCTGCAGATCCTAAAGACCCCCTCCTCCCAATGACAGTGATTTGGTGGATGACTCACTTAGCTGGAACCACCAACCCTACAACATGATTGTGCAAGCTCATGCAGCCCATTACTAAACCTTGTACCAGTGCAGTGTAATCAAACAAATTCACCATTTTGAGTCAAATCAAGCAGTCAACCATTGGTTGACTGCATATACTGCAGTATGTTTAAAACAAGAAATCATTGTCATTGTCATAGTCTGAGCCTGCTTCTTTCCTGGTGCTTCCCTCCAAATCTGGATCTGCATCAAGCTTGCTAGAATCTCAGCTGAGTTGTCTGAACTTGTGTCCATGTCTTCCGAATCACCTTGTCCTCTTCCTCCATTTAAGTCTGCTCCCCGTTATAAGTGGCTGCAATATCTGAATAATCATGATGTAAACTTTACCTGTACTGAGAAACATTCCATTGTCTGCATCATGGATATCAGTGGCATCATTTTCAGCATCTGACTTGGATTGGGTGAGTGTCCATGCAGAGTTCATATACTGAGCTGTTGGATATATTTCACATAGATGAATTAGGTAGCTTACATAAGCATACCCTACATCGGACAGTAGCTAGTTTACTTAGTCCTCAGTGACTTACTGAGGACATACAGGTACTTACTACTATACTAATATAAGTGACTTACTGGGGACATATAGGTTACCTCAGTAAGAGAGGATTAACAGAGTTCTACATGAGCTTCATGTCCTACTCTGATATGTGAGAACCTTGCATACATATCTTGATCTGCAAATCTGTTCTGAGTCAAGGTTAGGCTAGCTGCAGAATTTGTCGATGGAAGGTAAACTTGGTACTTACATGTTCACATAGTATCCTGCCCAATCATCAACTTTATCGTCTACCTGTGCAAGTGATTGACCTTGATGAAGGTGGGAATCAGTTTGGCCATCCACAAACACTGGAATAGGATGACAGGCTCAAATGATAAGCATAGGATCAATGAAACTGAATGTGCCAGGTGAATCAGGCATGAAGCTAACTCTTGGAAGGCATGCCTTCTCAATACTCCATCTGTATTTGTTGAAACTTGGTATTTGTTTTCTGCTCTTTTATTACATAACCAAGGTTCTAGATCATGATAACATAATCATCAGTCATTTCCACTCTTATATTATTTCATCATTTACTATAGAAACAAGATACTTATGCCATTGGCTAGTATCTATATCCTACTGATAATTTCAGTCTTTTAGTCATGTCTCATAACTCATACCTATCCTAATATGATAGAGATCTATATAGGTACAAACAGTCCTGTAAAGTATTTAGGGAGAGCTCCCTCATGGTCACTCTCCAGTTAGAATCTCATCCAACTCAGACAGTCAAGTTAAGTTCCCTTCTTGTCTGTTTTACTTTAAAGACTCTCTGCCTTGCAATACTCCGTTTACCCTTGGTGAGTTCTTCCACCAAGGTCCATCACCTTTCCTCTCCCTATTAGTCCCTTGACTGGCAGGACTGTCCACTATTTTGGAAGGATGAGACAAAGGGATCTTTGCATCTTTTTAGTATTCTGGTTCAGTTCCCAACAAATGAATCCTGTCAAAGTATAACTCCAGAGCAACTTCAATACAACTCTGCAAGAGCTCTGACCTGTTTTGTGTGTCTTCCAGTCCCTTTACCTTCAGAGTTGTACTTTACCTGTTCTGGCAATCTTTCTTGACATGTCACATTTTTCTAAGTGCATCATACAATTTTCTGCAAGTTGTATGACTTATTTTCTTTTATGCACCATTCCTTTTTCATCCTGAGCTATTACTAATGGAAGTCACTTGTCCTCACTTAACTCTGGTCCAGAGTTGCCAGAGTTGGTACACACACATACCATTTCACTATTTAATTGCTTTGCCTTTTTCCAACTCACCTCAGTTGTGATTGCTCTTTGGGCATCTGGCTGAGGTGAGGCACTTCATTTATTTTACCTATGGCTATTCTGATAGTATGTAGTATTGGGCACTGTTGCCCCTACCATAGGTGAATTTAGTTGTGATTGCTCTTTTGGCATCTGGCTGAGTATTGAGCACTACTGCCCCTACCATAGTTTTTGACAAATCCAGAGTACATCCATTGTATGCTCACACCCTTCATATCAGACACAGAACACAAAAGCAGCCAGTACTTGAGCATACCAAAAAGGATGCACATCAGACCCATTCTCATAGGAGTGCAGCATAACGCACCCTCAATGGCCAGGTTGAAGCATATCATAGTGCCACTGCATGTCATACATGGTGAAGTTGATTTGCAAATGCCTGGGCATCTGGACTTTGTTAAGACCATTCACAAACTGGACAGTACACTGCTCTTCCACAGTAAAGTCTTGCTCATCACCATTGTATTCTAGGTTCCCCAGGCAGATAAGGAGATGATCCTTGATTTTAGAAATAAAGCCCTGGACATGGCTTCGTCTAATGAACATGTATACCAAATTGTTGTCACTCACCACTACCACTGGATTATCTGAATGTTCACCCAGGAATATTGCCAAGTTGACACAGTTGTTGCATTGAGACAACTGGTAGCATGCCACCAGCTGTGATATATGACCCTTATTCTTGGGTGCTGGTTCATCAAAGAACATGGCATTCAGATCTATCTCACAGCAGATGTGAGTTTGGCATCTATCTTGTTTTGTGAGTTGACTGTTCATGTCTTGTTTATTTGTGTGCCAGTAGAACCTCTTCAATTGTTGATGAGCAAGTTCTCCCTGATTAAAATTGGTCAGATTAGCAAAGGATTTGATGGAGGAGCTGCTTACTATCTGAGTCATGTACAAGTCTGACATGCCAAGCTTGCAAATCATCTGGGGGGTAGTGTCCAAGTATGTGCATCTTGTATGTGGATAAGACAACTTTGGATGCAGTAGTAGTGTTGCCGTGGCTTCAGCTTTTTACTGACTCCAAGCCATAGCTGGCAATGACTCAAGCTGAGTCACTGCTAGCTGAGCTGCAGCAAAAGCCATGCATGACTCTGACTGGCTGAACTCAAGTCACGGCTCTGAAACTGGCTCAAGCTCTCTGGAGCCGCTCTCCAGAAAGCCATTGCAATTAACCAAGCATAGTATAGACAATCCACTTCAGTACCCTAGTGCACCATGCTGCCTGTTGTCCTCGTTGTGGCGCCATGGCCATCCTCTGAGTCAGGCTTGTCATTGTGGGGTAGTGTCTCATATTTGTTGTGTGGGTTTACTCATACATTTGTTTTCATTCAACTATAGCATCACATCAGATCCTCCAGTCACTGAGTATTCACTAGTGACTGGCATTGTGTCAATGACTCACATACATGCAATGGTGAGACTCTGTCATATCCCGTCCATCCGACCCAGCTCCGACCTCTGGAACACAACTTCACTCATCCCTTTGGTGACTCCACACCAACTCCGCTCCTCCATCCCTCCAGACACATCTCAGATACCCTTACATACTTTCCTTGTTCTGTATTTAGTTTAGCTTCACTCTCTGATCCCTCCGACACTGTGTAGCACAGCTCTGGCCCATTTCTGGCCCAGAGCACAGCTCCAGCATATGACTCTCTGACCTCTGTCTTACATATCTACATAGCCCTCTGTTACTAATCTGCAGTCACTCTGACGTATATATACTCCGACTTCTGTGTAGATACCTTAGCCTGAATATCATCTTAGACCACTCCTCTCATCTCTTTCCGATTTCTCTGATGCGTCTCTGACCAAGAAGGCCATGACAGTGCAAGGGTGCAACACATAAGTCCTGCACCAAGCCTTCACCCCTCTGGACGTGATTCTCCAGACCCCTGGCCATCTCCAGCCATTCCTTCCCTTCGACCTCCAATCTCCAACCAGAGTTTGAGTGGAGGAGATCCGGTCTTAACAGACTCTCACCATGAGAGTAGGCATTCCGTCCATGCTACATTCCCAGGCTACCAGCTGCAGCACCCTTGTCACTTTGCAATGCACTTCATCTGGACTCTGAATTGTGTAGAACTGATTTATGGTTCTGTGCTACCCCAATACATAGGGACTTTACTTATATATCTGTCATGATTCAAGATCTCGACAGTGCTGCATATACCATGCCATAGACTGATTACATCAGATAGGTCAGGGGAAGAATTTTGTAGCAAGGGTGACCTCCATCTGTCCACCCAAGTCACACTCAACCAATTCCTCAAATTCTTTACTCCTTCATGCTCTGCCATGGATACCCCTAGCACACCAGTTGTTTGACAGGGTGACTTTGAGAGGTTTATCTACCATGGCCTGCAGTGAAAGGCTTTTCACACCTTCCACAACAGATTCTAGCTACTGGACTAAGTCAAGTCGCTCCAGTAGCTCCTCACAAACCTCCTTGGGTAAAGAATTTGACCCCACAAAATCAGAATCGGATTGAATCAATGATGAAGATAGTTATATTGCAGACACACCTACTGTTACAATCATCTAATCTATGATCTATGTATATCCCACATCGCACCTATGCACTACCATTACTCTAGAAACCCTACATGCAATGCTAGACTTCATTATATTAAAGGTAGCCTATATGCGGTCATACAAAAGTACCAACCCCAATCATGACTTCACAACTCTATCCA